>JBBPBR010000008.1:56533475-56549065 GCA_037974775.1 Cicer pinnatifidum
TTATATAAATTTCACCTGAAGGGGTCATAAAATCTACATTTTTTATTTATTATTATTTTTATTTTTATGAATTTTTAATTTAGAAAAATATTAACTTTTCAAAACGTATTTAACATATTTTAAATAAGGTCTATATATTCTAATTTTATTTATTTTCTTATAAATTTTTAGTTTAGAAAAATTTTCAAATGTTTTAAAATCAAGATAAAAGTTATAAAAATTAGTATCTAAAATTGAATTTTTAATTAACTTTTTGTTTAAGAACTTTGATAATATTGTAAATATGATTCCTACAAAATCATTCCAAAATATTAAAGTGACGATTAAAACTATCTCAATGATAATTTTATAAATATTAAATTTATTTAACCTTAAATAATTAACTCATTCATATTGTATATCTGTCGGTATTTGATAATTTATTATAAATAGGACGATGAATTTAGAAGAAGAAAACGAGTTTCGAAGGAGAAAGCACGTCCTTTTAAGTGCATGCTTTGTTCGTTCAATGTATTGGCTCTTGTTCAATCTGCGCATTGAAAATTGTCATCTTTGCTACATACATTGATTGATGGAAAACCATGTTGTTGAAGGAAACCCTTCTCATGTTCCTCGCACCTTCATCGATTCTACTTGGTCAGTATCTATTTCACTTTTTGATTTCATGATTCATGCATGATCTTACAACCATAGACTTTGTTACTTTTTTTGAATGGATTGTAACAAATATTTATAAAATTTAAAACTTTACCAATTGGGTTTGCATGCTTTTTTAATTTACTTTTTCTCATAGAAGGAAGGAACCAACAACATTAAATGTAAGAAAATACACTGTCACTGATTTATGTCTTGTTTTAGAACATGTTTTGAGAAACTAAACTTCTCCACAATTTCTCATGGATTAGAATTAAAAGGTCTTGTGAGTTGATCTTAACTGAAATTAGTTTCTGCATCTCAGATTTTTTTTTTGAAAGCTCTTGTGATCCATAACACAGACACCTTAATCGAAAGTGTGCTCGGTGTGTGACACCAACACTTTGATTACATTCAATTAATTCATTTTCTCAAATTATTAACAAGTGTTGATGTGTCAGTGTCGTGACCGGTGTCTGTGTTTGTAGGTGTGCTTCATTACTTGTGATTGACTTCTCTATAAATACCTATAAGGACTTTTTTGCAACTGAAGATTCATAAACTTATTTTAATCAATGTAGCACCGAAATCTCATATTCAAGGCGCTTTTGGTGTCCGATACTGACAGATGTGGTTGTGTTCGATTACTTCCATTTTCTCAAATTATTATTGATATGTGTCATTGTTTGTGTCCAATGTCAGTGTTTCATAGATTTTAATGAGAGCTCCTCCAAGCTAAAAGCTAAGTTGGGATGTAGTTGCCTTATAAATAATCACTTGGTTGCCTTATGCTGTCAATTTGAGACTGTCTTTATATAGTCTTATGATTATTGTATGGCATGTGAACCTTATAGTAACATGTTGACATGAACAAAGAGCACTTTATTCTTCATTTGTCATCTTAAATCTGATGCAAAAGCATCACTGGTTCTTGGTGGCATTTACATTCTTCTTCTTCTGCAAGCTGCTGATAATTATTTTGTTGTAAACAGGAAGGATGCAAATTATAAAAGAAGAGCCGTTGCAAGCCTTATACAGGCAGTTTACTTACTCGAACTTGATAGACAGGAGAACAGAACAAAAGAAAACTCTCTAGCTCCAGATTTTTGGATTCCTTTCAAGTATAAGCCGACGCAAACGTTGATTGATGAAAGAGATGGATCCATTTTCGGTGCAATATTTGAATTTGATCGATTTGCATCATTGTCTGAATTGAAACCGTTTAAACCAATTGGTGCCCCTAGAGCTGTTTTAGCACTCAGAGGAACATTGATCAGATTACCTACAATGCGAAGAGATTTCGAAGATGATCTCCGCTTTGCTGCTTGGGAAAGCTTGAAGGACTCTGTGAGGTTTAAAGTCGCTATGGATGCAGTAAAATCAGTTTCTGATAAATATGGAAGCAGAAACGTATGCATTGCAGGGCATTCTTTAGGGGCCGGATTCGGTCTTCAAGTCGGAAAGGAATTGGCAAAGGAAAGGATTAATGTGGAAACACATTTATTCAATCCACCTTCTGTTTCACTCGCAATGAGTCTTGGAAATATTGGAGAAAAGGCTGAATATGTTTGGAATAGAGTCAAATCTATGCTTTATTCAGCTAGTGAAGCTCATGTCAACAACGATGTGGACGAGAATTACATTATACGATTGAAAAGAATGATACCTCGATTATCACGCTTGATGGATGCTGGTTTTGGAACAAGAAAATGGGTTCCTCATCTTTATGTTAACAGCAAAGATTGGATCAGTTACTTTTATATCCATACGGATGGAACAAGAGAGAAGATCACCGAGGTGGAGAGTATAAATCCTACAAATGAGCAAAATGAAGCCAAGTTGTTTGTTGTCTCAAAGGAAGACCAGAAATTTCTCGAGGCTCATGGCCTTAAACAATGGTGGTCAAGTGATGGTAGTAACCTAGAGCTTAAGCACAATATCCGCAATAGCAAACTCGAAAGCATGCAACTTAAATCTTTGAACGCCGGTACACCTTCTCAGGTAATACTATTCTATTATCCACAATATGTTTCATTAGCCGCAAGTCGCATCAATATTAGAGAAGCGACATATTATGCTTGGAATATGCTTAAATGTTTGCCTCATTTAAGAGGTAAAACTCAAATTAACAATGATGGAGAGGAGACTTCAGGTATAGGTTTGTTGAATTGGATTCCTCAATTATCTGGCTTGAAGGATACTGGTTATTGGGTTTGCAAATGGGTTCCTCGTCTATATGGTGCAGAAGAGAAGGTGGTTAGAAAGGAGAATATCGACCCTGAAGATGAGCGAGTTGGTTCGAAGGTGTTCATTGTCTCAAAGGAACAACTAAAATTTCTTGCAGCTCATGGTTTAGAACAATGGTGGCCAAATGACGCAGAACTTCAGATAACTATCCGCGATAGAAAACTCATAAACAGGCATATGAAATATCTATACACTAGTACACCTTGGGAAGTAACAAAAGGATCAAATCCTTCTTTTCTTTCACTTCCAATTTGTCTTAAAAACATTGGAGAAAAAGAAGAATTTGTATGGAAATGGGATAATATTAAATCCATAATTCTTTCAAGCAGTGAAAATCAGGTGAAAAATAATGATTTCAACAAAACATCAGGTGTAGCATTGAAGAGTTGGATGATGCCACCACTATCAGGCTTCATGGATGCTGGTTTCGCTGCAGTCAAATGGATTCCTCATATGTATAGCAATAACAGTGACTATATAAGAAAACGATTAAGATCTTTAAACTTTGTTACCCCTTCAGAAGTATCACATATGTTTAATCTACCTTTTGTTTCACCAGCCATGATGAGTCTTGGAAATGCTGGTGAAAAAGCAAAATATTTCTTGAACAGACTTGTATCTACGTATCCTTCAAGTAATGAAGCTCAAGTTAGCAATGATTCAGACAAGACTTCATATGTAAGTATGAAGGGTTGGATACCTTCATTATCTGGCATGAAGGATGCTGCTTTTGGGGTTGGAAAATTGGTTCCCTATTTGTATGCTAACAAGAGTGGTGGCAAAGGAGAGAAGATGGTTGAAAAGGAGAACAAGGGTACTTTGAAATAATACAGGCAAATCCCAAAGTTAAGAATGGTTTTGTTAGAATATTAGAAAATATCTTATAATATCTTTTATATTATATTAGAGTATCATGAGTTATTTTCTATGATCAATTTATAATCATATAGAATCATAGAATATCTCTCATTATTATTATGATTTATTCCTAATTTAGGATTTAGTCTATATTTCTCTATAAATAGAAATTAGTATTAAGTCTATTGTAATCAAGTCAGCATTAAAACTATTATCAATAATATTCAAACTCTAATTATTTTCTCTCCTCTTTTTCTCTAAAATCCCACAACTTCAACATGGTATCAGAGCTTATTTCGATCCTCCTTGAACGATATCACCTCTATTCCGCTGCCGAATTCCCAACAATTAGGGAATATAATTATAGTTTCTCTTTTCCAACATTCAGACACGTTTCACTCGATTTCCATTCAATTTGCTACTGCCGCCGCTGCCACTATTTCCGACAAATTTTTCTGCAAATAACAGTCATCTCCATATCAGGTCATGCCTGAAAGCGCGTCGCCAAAAACCGTCACACGCGCTGCAAATCTCTCATACGAGTAGATATATCGCCGCTGCCGTCTGCTACTGCCTGTCGTTGCTGCTGTCCTGTCTGCTACTGCTGCCATCTGCTGTTGCTGCATGTTGTCGCTGCATGTTGTCGCTACTGGAAAAGTATTCCAACAAATTTTCTGAAACAATCATTGTCTCTTCTGTTTTGGATTCATTTTCTCACTCCGTTGATCGATCATGGCTTCGCTTCATTAGAGTCGTGTTGCTTCCTCTTTGGTGTTTGTCATGCAATTTAGTTCTTACTAATAGATTATAAGAGTGACTTTTATTCCCACCGATGATCATTCTGGTGGTGTCTCTTTTCCCACAGATGAATCATATTAGTGATGACTTCTTCTTCCATTGATGGTTATTTTGACGATATCTTTTATTTTCATGACTCACACTTTAGCATGACAATTTGTCCCAGATGCACTGACCCTATCTTTGTCCCAGATGTACTGGCCTTGCCTTTCTCTCCTTGAAGCATGCCTCTCTCTCCTTGAAGCAAATTCAAGTTTAAATATTTTGAGTCTGATATTATTGGTTTGAAGCTTCCAAATGCAGTATTTTAAAAGGACGGACCTTGCTTTGTTCAACTGCTTGCCATGAATTTCTCTCATGTTGATGATCATTCCGGCTATCTGGCTAGGCTGTATTTATAGCAATTCTCTCCGACTTCACCTGCATCCCTGAGTTGCCTTTCCATCTTTTTTAACTATTTTACTGAGCAAAACATTGTTTTCTTGTAACAAGCTAAAACTTAGTAAGCTTTAGCTTGAGGAGGAGTGTTAGAATATTAAAAAAATATCTTATAATATCTTATAATATCTTTTATATTATATTAGAGTATCTTGAGTTATTTTCTATGATCAATTTATAATCATAGAGAATCTTAGAATATCTCTCATTATTATTATGATTTATTCCTAATTTAGGATTTAGTCTATGTTTCTCTATAAATAGAAATTAGTATTGAGTCTATTGTAATCAAATCAGCATTAAAACTATTATCAATAATATTCAAATTCTAATTAATTTCTCTCCTCTTTTTCTCTAAAATCCCACAACTTCAACAGATTTATTCTTAGTTTGCAAAATGACAAGTTTTCAATCTTAACAATGTAGTATGTTTCTCTTAAAAAAATGTAGTATGCTTTTGCTTGTGAATTCAAATCATGTTAAGTTTTGGTTTTCTTCTAATATATGGTTGTTGAGACGGTGATTCAATTGATGTCAATTTGAAGAGATGAGCTTTGAAAGATACATATCCGTTTTTCCTTGATTTTATGAAACGCACATCAATCAAGTAGTGGTTTCAGCTATGAGAATGAGGAGGACTATGATAATCTACTTCCATGAGATAATGTATATCTTCATTGGGTTTTGAACGGTTTTCGAATATCAATCTATGGTGAACCATGTATTAAAATCCTTCATCATAGAATTTACATGAAGGAATAACTTGATTGTGTTCTTTTAACAGCTGAACTGAAGGATCTTTTGATAAATGTTGCTGAAAATCATCCACAATAATCAGGTCTTTTAATATGGCGACTGGAATGAACAAGATATTAAATGTGAAAATTACCAATTACTTATTCATCTTTTGTATTAATTTCAAACCAGCTAAACCTTGGCATTGCCTGGTGTTTGTTATAAAACAATTTTGATTCCGCTGTGAAGATAATGTAGTCACAATTTGTACCAGAAAAAGGAATTATAGTCATAGTTTTAAATCTCATTATCTACTTAAATTTAATCACGAAGTTAAGAAAAACATTTAATTTGATGGTACCAACTTTTTGTGTGTCAACTTAATAGCATGTAATATAGAAAATCCGAGGCAATGGATGTTGGACTTTGAATGCAAGTGGAATTGGGCCTTTGGTGTCGATGAATTGTGAGCTTTTAGTTTGCTTGGCAAATACTGAGCTTAGATATAACTTCTTCTACCACCTCTCTATTTTCAAAAGCCTCTAATTAACATGTCCAAATTACTCAATTTATATGTATTTTTTGACCAATCCGAAGAATATTAGAGGGTAGAAACATTATTAGGTGTAACTTTAACTTTTTATATGCAACAACATAATTCTAATTTTATTCACTAAATTACTAATTACTTTTTTTAATGTGAATTGGAGTAAGCGAGCAATCTAAATGCCTGGGAGTTTTAACTGTTAAACTAAGTACAATTAAGCTTTTAAAAATAGTAAGGATTTATTACTCACCCAGTCCCATAATACAAATTGCCACCATCAACACAAATTGCTGTAAACAACATAATTTAAATTTCTTAGTTTTCCCCATCTTGGTAAAGTACATTGGCGGTGCATATTGAGAGTAAAAATGTTCATGAAATATTAGTGGTGACATGATAGTCTACAGATCAAGTTTTCAAAAAGGCAAAAACAGTTTTTAAAAAAAAACTTCATACATGTAAAAGTCAGACTCTCAGACTTAGACATTCAGTTATCAATATGGCTCAGCTCTAATGCTTTCATTTTTTCAATATATTGAAGGAAACAATTCAACGATTTAATAATGAATTAAATACCCATTAATATTGGGGGTGTTTACAACAGCACTTGTTTCTATCTTCATCAAAAAGCTATATTTCTCTACATTTGAATACTGTAACAACAGTTAATCAGGAAACTCGAACCAACAGAAATTCCATTATAAGAAAAAGGTAAGGAATGAAGGAAAAAGAAAAAACAAGAACCTATTAAATCATATATTGGTTTGTACCTCGTGCATACCAGCAGAACTAGCAGGCCTCTTCCTCATGTTTCCGCAACTAAACCCATTCTAACAAATTTCAAGAAACAATCTGGGAAGCCGCAGATGTGATTTAATTTGCTAGACTACAAATTATTTACTGCATCAAGAGTTCGAGGAAGCCTTAGTCTTTTCAGTCAACGACGAACCCAATTGAATCATAAGAGGATAAACAGGGCTAAACTCCTTATCGCCTCTACCCCTCACATTTGCAGCATAATCATCGAGTGTTGCTTTGACGCCCTTCCAGATTTGATCCTCCCCTTGAGAATCAAGCCACAATGAATACTGCAACGGAGTCAATTTGTTTCTTTGGAGAGGTGACTGCAACTCTTCAGGACCACGGGTATATAAATGATGGAGTATGACATTTGGCGGCAGATCTTGAAGAAGGGGAGATGATGCAAGCTGGGATGTTTCCAAGAAAATAAGCGGACGAAATGCTCTAAGTGCTCGATATGGGGAACCAAGTTGCTCAACAGGGAACAGATTTTGACCCACAGCTAACTCCAGTTCAGCCATATCCCTAGCCATCCTCAATTTGCCTGATTCTGAAAGTGGTCTGACAAGAGAGGCATGCCGAATGAAGAATACCAGAACACGTGAAGCCATACTCTGGACAAGCCTGGTGCATATGTTTTCAGCTCCCGGTGTTGTGGTATTTCTGGAAGGCAACAACCTAGACAGAAACTCACTGCGGAAGTGAAGAATACATTTCTGGAGCTCCTCCATGTAAGGTGATGCATTATTGTCCATTGCAGCATCCATTCCAAGCATTCCAAAGTTATGATCGTGTATTTGCAATATACAAGACTCAAGACGATCAAGCATTGCCTGGAACAAAGACGTTACTGAGTCACAGGCAACACCATATATTGCACCAAGTGAAGCAGACAACACGTCTGCAGCAATACTGGGCATTCCTTTAAGCATAGATGATATTCGTGAATGAACATCTTGCAGATGTTGACACAATGTGAAGTTCTTGAGCTGTGCTGGTGTTGCAGGGCCACTTACTTGACGTGATTCAGGACCAGTGGAAATCTGCCATAGCCATGAAAATGAATAATCAAAAGATTAGATACTGTGCTTCTACAATAATCTTTACTTCTCATGTATAAAATGGACTTGGGGATTCTAAAGATAAGGATTAGAAAATTCATACACAGAAGGAAAAAAATAGCCTAAACGTACCAGAGAAAACATATAGCAACAGAACTTTCAATATTACAAAACCCTCAAACAGAAACTGAAAAGGAAAGAAAGATGATGACTCTCCATCTAAAGAATAAAAGTGGTTGTGACATTGCACATTCTAGAGCCATAAAGGGTGCATCTCTTAAAACCAATTAATGGTAACTGGTTCAGAATACACATAAACAAAAGTGTGTTTATTGATTGATACTTAATTATATTCCAGGTATGTGAGAGACTCGGGTCTACATCTCATAACCACAGATAACCCTTACTAGTCTACCTCTCCTCTTATACACAGCAAATCATCTCACACTCCAGAACTAATTCTCTAACTAACTCAATGGTTAGATATTAAATTCACAATCCCTCTAAGCTAAAATGTGGAAAACACAATTTTGAAATAGGTTAGCCATTAGCTTTTTTTTGAAACTTAAAATATCCTTGGATATAAACTTTAATCACAATACTAAGCAAAATAAAGTCAGCTGACTCGCTAAACTGCCTGATCGACTGAGTTCAAATATCACATCAACGAACTAATTGAAAAGCAGATACTCTTCAAGTTTTTTATAATTTAAGCATGACCAGGCCATGGTAAGTACCAATCAGCAGGCGTTGTGCCTCACCATATCATGACAAGCCACAACATGTTATTAATATCAGTAGATGTTTGATAATCCTTGCTAAAACATCAATTAATAATTTAATATACCAAAAAAGGAAAACAAGTTTCAAATTTTAATGGTCGCTGTTGCTGATCATTGAATGTGGTACTGTCACAAGACTGGCAACACATGCATAGATGACCTCAATGAAAGAATACAGAACCATTATTTACTGATAAATGCATAACTCTAGTTAACATGATTTTCCTACTCCTGTGTATCCACTCTTTCCTTATCGCAGAATATTCTTTTATAGAAAAATAAGAGATTGACAATTGACAGTTAACAGGATAGCCTACAAAAAAATAAGAGATTGACATTTGACAGTTAACAGGATAGCCTACCCGGAAAACCACAAACTAGCTAGTTGTTGAATACTTTCTGATTATAAATATAGTTCTTAAAATACTTTATAAAAAACACATGAAACCTTAATAAAAAGAGGTATTTTCTGTTTACCTGGTACTCAGCACGCTCTGCAAAAAGAAGCAAAACCTTTCCAATTTCACGTAAAACCAGAAGAGTTAGGCGTGCATCCATCTGAACAGCTTCTATCTCTTCCTGAATGCGTGATATTATTCTTGATATTTGTTCCCTGGAGGGAACACTTCCGCGACTGGACATTGGAAATACATTATTCACTAGATCTGAAAGACGACTCAAGCAGTGACCCAGAAATGCAGACTGGAATATTTCGACAGCTGAAATTATCTGCTCCTTTCCAGCTGAATTAAGAGCTGGTAACACTCCTTTGACATCTGTGTCACGTGAAATTCTTTCGAGGAGATTCTCTATCATGGCGTAAAGCTTTGGATATCCCATTGTAAAAATCTCTTTAACAAAACTTGAAGCAGTGAAAGCGGATTTCATTTGGCTGGCAAAAGCTTTAGAAATAGCCTCCCAGACTCGATCCGTTAGCATAGAATCACCTTCCTATTCAGTAGCAATCAATGTTAGAACAATGAGAAAAAAATCCAATTAGAAAATATACAATTGTGTATTAGAGAAGCTGCTCAAATAGAGTAAATGAACCAATGTTCCTTGAAAATAACTCAATACAGTCACAGTGTTGATCATGTCCAATTCAATGCAATCCATCCAGTGATGTTTCGTGCATTAGAATCAGACGCAAATTACAGTAGGCATTATTTTTTACAATTACCCTACCCTGCATCCTAATTACTGCATAAACTAAGAGATAAAGGTCTTTGACTATCAGAAATCCTATCTGAATAATTCTACAAAAATGAGAAACAACAAATAATTGACCTTATCTCCTTATGGCTTACTCTCTCACTTATAGTAGTACAGTAACAAACAAGTCATCCCACCACATCTTCTCACCTCAACTTTATAGCTAAGTAATAATAACGTGGGAGAAAATATCACAGAAAGGAGAGATTTACAAGGCTGGCAAGTGATTCATACAGCACAGTGAATTTACTGAGTTCTAATTTTTAAAAAAGGAAATAAGACACTTTTTGGATCTTTAGCATTAACACAACTATATCACATGCCTGCAATAGATCAATAGATCTTGACATGTTGTCGTGTTGGTTTCTTAAGAAGAATGAGAACAAAATAAACACATACACTGAAATTAATCATCGTTGACACAATTCAAACAACTAGTGTAATTCACCCATACACTAAACTTCACAACAAATCAGGTTTGAAAACTGAAAACAAAGTAACCCGGTTGCCCTAAGAATTTCTGCAAGCTCCAAACTTTAACTCAACCCCCAAAAATTGGTTACTTTAATAGGATGAAAATTGGAAACTGATATAATCCACGTCATGTGTTCCATAATTATATCAATAAATCCATTGTAGAAGAGAAGTACCAGTATTCCATTTCCATATAAACCAGGACATTCGAAAGACCCAGTTTAGCTTCTGATAACTTCTGAGAAGTTCTCAATTTAAACAAGCTTACAGTTCTTCACTTATATAAGTCCATGTAAGTTTAAAGATGCTTATCCACAAGTAAAACTAGAAAGCTTCTTAAAAAATTAATATGCAAATAAGAAGCCAATGTCTAATAAAATCACAGTTAATGAAAAAATTATTTTTTCACATGTAACTCATAAAAGTTTATCAGAACTAACCCTCCTTAAGACTCAATTGCAGTATATGATGCATATATAAATGAATATATGAATCCAAGTAAAGTAAAGCAAGACACAAATAATTCCATTTTCAAGTAAAATAAAGCACTATATGATTACAAAATATGAATGAGAATGATCCTCTCCTCACCTGAATAACATCATCAAGCAACAAAACATGTGTAAATGGATCGCGTTTTTTCGAAAGCACCCTCTGCAAATGCCACACTGCCACAGTAATGGAATGCAATTGATCCATACAATTCCCTAACCGCTGCCACAAAGCCTCTTTAGCTTTAGCCCCTCCTCCAATCTGAGGGGTTCCAGTTCCCCTAATTCCACCGGGTCCAAACCCACTTCCACTGGAACCGGTAATCGCCTTCATATCCAAGGCTGCACTCACACTCTTCGCACCCATACCCTTATACTTAACAATCACTTGCTCCACAGTAACCTTCAATTCACCGAGATTGTAGAAAACCTGCAATCCAGTACCAACTTCTGCTTGATTCAACCCTTCCATTCCTCTTTCTAGAATCTTCATTGCTTCGTTCCTCAACCGATCTCCACTCTCTTTCACCCAACGAAGCTCTTCGTCGACGACGTCGATTCCCGTTAGGTCGTATTCGTTGCAGAGGCTGAGAATCTCGGAGTGGAACTGTGCGGCTTTAGCGAGATCGATCTTATCAGGCTCAGCAGCCATGAGATCTCGAAGCTTCTTCGAGAGACGGAGTGCGCGGACGGAGTGCTGGAGGAGTTCAGTGGTACGGTGGATGTTTGAGAGCTGTGCGGTTTTCGAAGCGATGGAACGGTGTGGATCGGAGAGTTCGGATCGGAGGCGGCGAAGGGAGGATTGGAGAGAGGATAGAGCGGATCGGAGAGTTGACAGAGCGTGATCGGCGTGGTGGAGGGATGAGAGCTGAGAGAGGAGTTCGTCGTGACGAGAGAGGACTTCGGAACGGAGCTGATTCTCCAGGAGACCAATGGCGTGGTGGAGTTTTTCGGCTGTGGAGGCGGGAGAGCCGGAGGAGAGAGCGGCGGCGGAGAAAGAAGTTGAGGAGAAGGAAGGGGAGAGAAATGCGGAGAAGATGGGATCGGATGCTAGGGAATCGAGTGCGGAGGATGCGGTGGTGGCAGTGGTAGGGTTTTTGAAGGTGGAGAGACGTTGGATCGGAGAAGGGGCGGAGGATACCGGCGACCTCGCCGCCGCTGGTGAGGCCATTGTCGTTTTCGTTTTTATTTTTTTTTTTTCTGAGTGAAGCGATCTATACTACTTACTACTCTTCTAATAATCTAAACTAACTTTAATGTCTCTTTTTCTTTTTAGTTGCTTTTTTTACTTAATATTTTTGTAATGTTGAAATGTGTTTCACATCTTCTTCCATTTCTCAATTGTAATAGGTGATATTATTTCATTTTCATAAACATATGTACTATTAAAAAGTATATTAAAATGCGTTGATCACATAAATAACTTAATAAAATAAAGCAAGACAAACAAACATGTTTAATAAATCTTATTATTTAAACTACTTGCATCCTTCAGAATCTAGAGAAAAAACTTTAATGTATTGTACATTTTAATTGAAAATATACATAACGTTATTGCTATAGTTGTGAATCTGAAATCTCTAAAAATTTAAAGATTCATTTATAATGAAAATTTTACTCGTGGAGGTTAAAATGAATGGATTTCTTTAATCAAATAATTAAATGTTGTTCAATAAAGTATTTGTAAACTTTTTTGAGATTTCAAACCAAATACTATGACGTGGATGTCACCTGTTACAATAACCTCAAAGAAATAATGTCTGTATCCTCTGTATATATAAACAAATATAGGAGTGAAAGGAGAGAGAAGATGAAGAAAAATAGAGATGATGAAGATAAAAAGAAAAATTAAGAAAGTGATAGAGAGGTATAGATAATGGACATAGGTTAAAGCTCCATAGAAATCTCAACAAAATCCAATACATAGTGCTATGTAGATAATACTATTTCAGTATTTTATAAGATGAAAAACCTCAAACTTAAAATAAGATTAGATAGGTTTAGAAAAATGGTTTTAGGGTAGAATCTTACTATCTTTAGTTTTAATTGAGTTTTATAATGATAAAAATTGGAGGTTAAATATAATATTTTATTAAAAATTACTAAAAGTAGTAAGGATTACCTTTGGATTAAGACCATGTTAGCCAATCCTTATGAAGACACTATAAGATTTCATCACCAATCAATAGTCTATAGTATATATAAAGTGAATACTAAGTTTTGGTATTACTTTTTCTTTTCAAACTTTGTTATTTATTTTAACTATTTTATTTACAATGTCATCTATTTAATTTAATAATTGAACTTATTAAATACTTATATAAAATGACATTAGTTTTTTGTGTAACATTTTTCTTCTTCAATTTTACATGTGTGTTAGTTTATATTATATTATAATTTTTGAAGTCCTTTTTATTTTTTTTAAATGTTGATATGTCAAGCTACATCAACTTATTTTTTAATTAGTTCTTTAAATTAAATAAAACTATTATATCCATCACCACCTTCATTGTCTTATTCCTAAAAGATTAAGAAAAAAAATTAAAATTCTAAATCTAAAATCTCCAAATTTTAAAAAAATAAATAAAAACCAATTTGTTAGGTGTATATTGCAAAGGGTTGTAGGTTGTGACTGTGAGTTTGGAGGGAGAGAATGACAATTGAGGACTTAAAAAAAAAGGAAGAAATAAATCGAAGGAATAAAGAGCTTTAGAAGACATAAGGTTTTGTGGGATTTGTTTTTATTTGTAATATAAAATCTTCCTATTTTAGGAAATTCAAAAATTGTATTGAAGGAGTATTTTAGAGGGTTTAGATAAACTTCAAAAAAAATTTAAGTTGTTATAATACTTTATAAATTAAAAGTTAATTATACATTCTTTTATTATTCTCTATGAAATTATTTTTTAAAAAAATATACCTTTTTTCTCCTATTTTTCTAATTTTTCATTCCCAAACTCCAAAACAAAATGTTAAGAAGCTACTTTTATTTGATTGTATCTTATATTTTAGTTTTTAAAAACTAATTTATAAATAAATTTTTAAAAAGAAAATTTTAAAAAAAATATGTTTGACAACTCCAATTTCTTAAAACAGTTTTTTACTAGAGTTTAAAAAACTAAAAAATAACAAGTAAAAAACCATTTATTTATTTTAATCTTTTAGTTTTAAAAAATATAATATTAAAAATAGTTTTACAAAATAACTTTTAAAACAAGTAATCCAAACAAATTTTAAAATATTAAAATAGAATTATTAAGATCTGACTCAAACAAGCCTTTATTATTTCTTTTGTTGTTTAAGTTTGTCAAACTTTGGTCCGAAAACACTAACTTGGTACTTTTTAAGGCCACATCTTGGGTGATTTTTTGTTTCATGTTACAATTCTTTTAAAAATTAAAATCAATTTTAGTCTTGAGTTTTTTATTTTCAATTTTAGTTATGAATTACAATTATAAATTTTGTTTTTGTGTTATATTTTATTTTAATTGAAGTGTTCTTTTTATATTGTTTCATTATAAATTAACAAAATATGAAAAATATTGACATATAAAAATAATTAAAATTTTATTAAAATTTTAATTATTTTAAAGGAATTCAATTATTATAATAATACTAGTAATAGTAGTTTGATAGGTGACAATTATAATGGTGATGAATCATCGAAGATGGTCGCATTGGTGGACAATGTTGGTCTCAGTAGTGGGAGATGGCAGTGGTAATGATCAAAGATGGTGGGCAGTGGCGGTGGCAGTAATTGACGATGGTGGTAGGAGGTTATAGTGGTGGTCCAAGATGGTGACCATTGGTCGAATATGGGTAGTCAATAGTGGTGACACTAGTTAGAGATTCTGGTGGTAGTTAATTTATTTTTACAAACGATATTCATTCATTCAAATTGGTAAAAATTAGATTAAACGAGAACAATACAATTCAAAGTCACTAAAACAAAATATGACGAATCTATGAATAAACTTACAACATTCATGTTAATGACATATAATGAAAAACGCCTACAAATATGGAAAAAATCTACATATATAGTAAAATTAAAATCCTCTGGAATATTCATGTCTATAGTAGAAATGCAATGTTGATAACACTAAAGTTATTGATTACATTTATACTTGATCAAAATTGACTTGTCGGTATAAATCAAATGAACACTTCAACGAAAAGAAAATTAAATCAAAACGCCGCATTAATTTTTATTTATTTTGAGTTTATGATAAAAATTATTTTGAAATTAAGTAAAAAATCATTTGAGCTCCATTTTACCAAAATAAATTTTAGTTTTAAAATTGACTTTTAAAACAAAATCCTCACAACTATCCTTAGACTAGCCTTAAGCTTTGGATTGTTGTTGTTGTTATTGAAAGATAAGTAACCATGGAAATAATCCCATTATATTTTTTTAAATAAAAGTTAAAATGCAAAGACATCACATATATAATTGAAACCGAAAATTATTAACTTTCGTTTGTAGTACCATAATGAATATATTAAAGAAAAA
>JBBPBR010000008.1:56555074-56575128 GCA_037974775.1 Cicer pinnatifidum
ACATTTTGTTTTTTATTGAAAGTTTTCATTCTTTAGTTAAATTATATTTTCTTGCTAATCTGCACTTCCAACTAGCAAGTTAGGTAAAATAAGTTGATTATTATTAAATGTAAGTTAATTATAATTTATTAATTTTAATTATAGTCATTATATAAAATATATTATATTCTCATTAATTTAAACCAACTTTCTTCGTTGAATCAATTATAAATAATTCAATTTATTTTCAAGTTATTGTTTCTCAACAGCTACTTTTAAAATTTTAAATAATAACATAATTGTGTCCTAAAGCACTATGAAATTTCTTCATTATTTGCGTGGAGAATAATACATTAATTTCTTTTTCAATTATCTACCCATATTGTATTTCCTCTGGCCATGATTTTTCGGATGCAATATGGCTGTATTTTCTGTCTTTTTATGGACATTTTTCTTCGTTTTTTGTTCAAATAGTTTTTTCTCTGTATTTATAGAGCTTAATCTAAATAAAACCGTCAAATACTTGTTTTTATTTAGTGTAAAACTAATTTAAAATGTCTCTCCTTTTCACATTTATATAATCCAACAACACCACATAAAAAATACAAAAAAAGATAGAGAAAAATGAGAAAATGAACATAATAATGATTTTAGTGTTTTTGATAAGCTTTGACAAAAGAAAAATAGTAAATATATACTAACATTTTATCTTTGAAATAATAATTATTTGGAATATGATTCATTGAATTATTATTGTATAACAAAGAAAGAAAAGAGTGTAACAAAGTGACACAAACATTAGTGACGAGTATGTCTGTTACCGCCAACTCTCCCTCAAATAGCAACGTACGTTGTCTGATTGATGAGCACAATATGTGTAGATGAAATCACTTTAAAACTAAAAATTGGTAAAATGAAAGACAATTTTCCATTTCTAAAAAGGTATATTGGTGTAAAAGGCTTGAAAACAATGAATACAAAGATGTCGATTAGATAAAGTTTGGTTGATGGTTGTTTCCACTTGATGAGATGATGGTTATTTGCCACAAACTTTTGCATCAAACACGGGCTATTTAAGGATATACCTTTTTTTTATACTCATTTTCTTCAACATCATACCCTTGGCTGCAAGTGCTCATTGATAACATACTTGCAATTTTTTGTTCACATAAAAAATGGTCCATTAATTATTAGTTTAATTTTGATACAATAAGAAAATAATTAAACAATTATTTGATAATATGTATCATTGAGTGAATGC
Source organism: Cicer pinnatifidum (assembly GCA_037974775.1). Classification (NCBI taxonomy): domain Eukaryota; kingdom Viridiplantae; phylum Streptophyta; class Magnoliopsida; order Fabales; family Fabaceae; genus Cicer; species Cicer pinnatifidum. The sequence goes on from JBBPBR010000008.1 coordinate 56,556,315, forward strand.
ATATCATAAGCCGCATGATCGCATTGGGAAGCGGAAAACACTAGAAAAGATGAAAAAGTACATATCATAACATACTTCATTATCAAATTTATGAACTTAATCCTCAAATAAAACAAAAACAACTTTTTATTTTTGTATAAAGAGTGAACAACTTTATTCTCTCTTATTGCAACTATAAGCAAAAAATAATAATAATCACGTTTAATGGTTTAAAATAGAACTAAATAGGACTATTTTCACTCAAACATAGATTTTGTTTTTATATACCTCTTTTATCATCATATATACCAAAGTTTACAAGAAAGACAATTTATAATATACAATTACCTTTTATATTACATTAAAAAAATTAAATGGAATCAATAATTATTCGAGAAGAAATATTTTTAAAATATTAATATTATGAATATTTTGATCAATAATTTTTTTTAATTTATTCAATTTAACATTACTACAGTATCTATTAAAATTAATTAAATTAAGAATTTTTGTAAATTTATCTATTCAATTTTGACTCAATAATTAAATAAATTATTTTCGTATTTGAGAAGGAAGATAACAAAAATAGATAACAAAACACATAACACACAAATATGAACCAAGAACGATGAATATGCATCATTCATTGGCACATGTGGTTCTGTAACTCTGCACCTTCCCTTCATTACATGCATAAGATAAAGCATATATTGATCAATTCCTATGTAAAATTCAATAAACACACTCCACATACTTAATAATAATGAGTACTTGTATTTGACAAAATTGTTCAACTTCTATCAATATTTGTAGTACTATTGCATACAATACAAAGAAAGGTTCTATTCTGTTCTGTTCTGTTTTGTTGTAATCAACAATGGCTGGTAATGAGTGGATTAATGGATACCTTGAGGCTATACTATCAACTGGTGGTGCTGCTTCAACCACCGTTGAGGAGCAGCAAAGGGTGGCAGCGACGGCGGCGGCTGAAAGTGGACACTTCAATCCAATAAAATACTTTGTGGAAGAAGTTGTTAGTGCTGTTGATGAATCTGATCTTCATCGTACTTGGCTCAAAGTTGTTGCAACTCGTAATACAAGAGAGCGTAGTTCAAGGCTTGAAAACATGTGTTGGCGCATTTGGCATCTTGCTCGCAAGAAGAAACAGGTTTTTATCATTTTCATTCATTCATCATATATAAATTATCTCTCTGCAGCTACCAAATGAACTATACTTACATAATCTGTTCGATAATATTTTAAATGGTTAACATGTACTATACATAAACTTCTGAAAATTATGTATATCTAGACACAATTTTAATGATAAATGAATACTCTCTCTGGTTTTGAATATAAGAGAAAGTTATGTTAACAAAAGTTGATGTATCTTATCTAAAATTTGAATAAAATACATCTATTTTTGCCGACTCACTTTCTTTTATATTTGAGACTGGAGGGAGTATTGTTTAAATTTGAACAACTGAATATAGAATATGATGTAAATTTGAAGAAACTACTAGAGTACTAATGGAGCATATATCTTTTTGTAGTTGAAAGGGGAAGAAGTCCAAAGATTGGCAAACAGAAGAAGGGAAAGAGAACAAGGAAGGAGAGATGCAACTGAGGATTTGTCTGAAGAGTTGTCAGAAGGAGAAAAGGGAGATGGCATTGGAGAGATGATACAAATTGAGACTCCTAAGAAAAAACTCCAGAGGCAAATTTCTAGTACATTGGAAGTGTGGTCTGATGACAAAAAGGAAAAGAAACTTTATATTATCCTCTTAAGGTATATTATTATTCTTAATATATATTGGTTTAAAGAGATACTGATTAATATTGCTATAGTGGAAGCTATCATCATACTATTGTAAATGCAATGCTTGAGCTTTGACAATGATCTTGGTTTTTTTTTACAGTTTGCATGGATTGGTTCGAGGAGAAAACATGGAGCTTGGTCGAGATTCTGATACTGGTGGACAGGTATTTGATATACTGGTGGTTTTGTTCATCTTATTCAATTGATGTTTATTGATATACAATCAATGTATTTACAGATAAAATATGTGGTAGAACTAGCTCGTGCTCTAGCCAAAATGCCAGGAGTATATAGAGTAGATCTCTTCACACGCCAAATCTCATCACCAGAAATTGACTGGAGCTATGGAGAGCCAACAGAAATGTTAACACAAGGTCCAGACAATGACAATGACAACACAGGCGAAAGCAGCGGCGCGTACATCATTCGAATACCTTTCGGACCGCGTGACAAATATCTAGAAAAAGAACTTCTCTGGCCACACATTCAAGAATTTGTAGATGGAGCCTTAGCTCACATTCTCAACATGTCAAAAGTATTAGGTGAACAAGTTGGTAATGGCCAACCTGTTTGGCCTTATGTCATTCATGGACACTATGCTGATGCTGGAGACAGTGCTGCTCTTCTTTCAGGTGCTTTGTTTTTAGTATGGATAGACTCACACACATTAAGTGGAGATTCTTGGGTTCGAAGAGACCCATGTATATCAACATGTCTCTGCAGCTGTCAGTTAAACTGTACTTACTAGACTTCTTTCAGGTGCTTTGAATGTTCCTATGGTGCTAACTGGTCATTCACTTGGAAGAAACAAACTTGAACAGCTTCTTAAACAAGGGAGACAATCATGGGAGGATATTAATTCGACCTATAAGATAATGAGGAGGATTGAAGCTGAAGAGCTTTCTTTGGATGCTGCTGAACTTGTGATCACTAGTACTAGACAAGAGATTGATGAACAATGGGGACTTTATGATGGTTTTGATGTTAAGCTTGAGAAAGTTTTGCGTGCTCGTGATAGACGCGGTGTTAATTGTCATGGTCGATACATGCCAAGAATGGCGGTAAGAATGAGTCATTAATGTTGAGCATTTAACGCTTGGGTTTGACTCATTTAATTAATCAAGACTAATGTTAAGTTTGAGTTTGTTTATTTAATGTAACTAACGAGTTTGACCAAATATTTAACGAGTCGAGTCTAAATAGTTAAATTTATTTACATTCATAATGGAATATATGCAGGTTATTCCTCCTGGTATGGACTTTAGCAATGTAGTGGTACAAGATGATGGTCTTGAAGTAGAAGGGGATCTCTCACAACTTACTGGTGGTGCTGATGGATCTTCCCCCAAAACTTTACCTACAATTTGGTTAGAAGTAAGTAACTAGTACAAAAGTTTGGGTCCATAGCTTATATTTGAGAGTGTACCTGGTGCCTGAAGGTGTTAGTGTCAAACACTAACACGACATGACACAATTGGTTACTTTTCACTATTATGTTTTCTTAAATTATTTCTGGTGTCGACGTGCCAGTGTTAGTATTATGTCTGGTATTTGTGCTTGTGTCAATGTTTTATAGATTAGTACTATTATTGACTTGAAACTAATGACATTGTGAAGCTGATGCGTTTCTTCAAAAATCCTCACAAGCCAATGATATTGGCCTTATCAAGGCCAGATCCAAAGAAGAATATAACAACTTTGTTAAAGGCATTTGGAGAATGTCGTTCCTTAAGAAAACTAGCCAATCTTGTAAGTTTAACATAATTCAAATTGTTCATTTGGAAGAAACTATATATGATTGAGCATTTGTCAAATGACTAATATGTTCTCAAACAGACACTTATAATGGGAAATAGAGATGACATAGAAGAGATGTCTTCAGGGAATGGTAATGTGCTCACAACAGTGTTGAAATTGATTGACAAGTATGATCTATATGGACATGTTGCATACCCTAAACATCATAGACAATCTGATGTTCCTGAGATATATAGATTTGCTGCTAAAACAAAGGTATGTTGAAATCTTTTCAATATATGGACCACACTTCTTATGCTCTTAATGATCATAGACAACTAACTAGTTTGATATCATCTCTTAGGGAGTTTTCATAAATCCAGCTTTAGTGGAACCTTTTGGTCTTACCTTAATTGAGGTAAGTTTTAACTATCTTGGTCCTTTGGTGATATATCCACATTTTGATGCTAAAGTGTTATTAATTTTGTTCAAACTCATGCAGGCAGCTGCACATGGACTGCCAATGGTAGCCACTAAAAATGGAGGACCAGTGGACATTAATCGGGTAATCCAACACGTGAAAAATCGAAAAAATATTAATGTATACTTAGAAATTGTATTTGTTATATGATTCTTTTGCAGACACTTCTATCATACTTTGTTACATTGTGCATACTAGGAAGTTCCTATATGTCACAACATGTATTCTTTTCTTAGATGTAATCAATGCATAGGGAAAAAAAAAAGACTTTACATCCTCTTATAATGTTTTCTTTGTTATAATGTCAGGCTCTCAACAATGGTTTACTTGTGGACCCTCATGATCACCAAGCAATTGCTGATGCATTACTCAAATTATTATCAGAAAAAAACCTTTGGCATGAATGCAGGAACAATGGTTTGAAGAACATACACCTTTTCTCATGGCCCGAACACTGCCGTACTTATTTAACACGCGTGGCCGCGTGTCGAATGAGGTATCCACAATGGCAAACAGATAATCCAGAAGACAATGTAGATGTTGAAGAGTCTTTCAATGATTCACTTAAAGATGTTCAAGACATGTCCCTTAGGCTTTCAATTGACGGCGATTTAGGTATTACTTTTCTTGATAGAAGTTATTTGATGAGAGACAAGTGAACAAAAGTAAAATGAAAATCATATTGAATAATGTGATACAGACTTATATAGCCAACGAGAAACAACTAATTAATATAACTAACTAACTAACTATTGTGTTTAATTTGTATAACTAACTAACTGATACGTCTAATAACAGGTGGTGGTGGTAATGGTCTCGACGTGCAAGACCAAGTGAAACGCGTGTTAAGCAAGATAAGAAAGCAAGATTCTGGTTCAAGCAATGACAACATTTTACTTGACAATGTACCAAATAAATATCCTTTACTAAGGCGAAGACGCCGGTTAATTGTTATAGCACTTGATTCTTATGACAGTAATGGAGCACCTGATAAGAAGTTAATAGAGATCATACAAAAAATAGTTAAAGGTGTTCAATTAGACCCTCAAAGTGGAAGAGTAACAGGATTTGCTTTTTCAACTGCTATGACAATGCAAGAAACTATTGAGTTTCTAGCATTAGGAAACATTTCAGTGAGTGAGTTTGATGTTGTGATTTGTAGTAGTGGGAGTGAAGTTTATTACCCTGGTGTTAACACAGAAGATGGAAAGCTTCTGCATGATCATGATTATGAGGTGCATATAGATTATCGTTGGGGTGTTGAAGGTTTAAAGAGTACAATTTGTAAACTTATGAATGCTTCTGAAGGTGAAGAGGGTAATGAAAAAGCATTTAGTCCTATTGAGGAGGATTTGAAGTCAAGTAATGCACATTGCATTTCATACAAAATAAAGGATCTTAGTAAGGTAACTGAAGTTTATTAATATATTAAATATTATTTCCTCATATTCTTTTTATAAGAGATATTTGAGTTAAAACTTGGTAAATTGATGTAACTAGTTCATATTTTGATGTATCAGATACATCAATTTTTGTTGACTAAATTTTAACTTAATTGTCTCTTATAAAAAGATTAAAAAAGAACTTGAGAGAGTGTATATATATAGGGATTAAGCTTATATTTAAACCATATATTTGCATAATGACACTTAAAAATTGATTAAAATTGTTATGTTATTGTTTATTTTAGGCAAGGAAAGTTGATGAGTTGAGACAAAAGCTTAGGATGAGAGGTCTACGTTGTCATCCAATGTATTGCAGGGGGTCTTCTAGAATGCATGTGATTCCACTTCTTGCATCTAGAGCTCAAGCACTGAGGTAATTAATAATAATACTTGATAAAGAGTATATGATTTTTTAAAGTATATTATGAAATTGACAGTTTATTATTGAAATGTGTTAGGTATCTATTTGTTCGTTGGAGATTAAATGTTGCAAACATGTATGTGATCCTTGGAGAAACAGGGGACACTGATTATGAGGAAATGATATCTGGAACTCATAAGACAATAATAATGAAGGGAGTTGTGTCTAAGGGTTCAGAAGAATTGCTTAGAGGAACAGAAAGTTACCAAAGAGATGATATTGTCCCTAATGAGAGTTCTCTTGTTGCATACATTAATGAAACAACTGAGGAAAATATTGCTAATGCTTTGAAGCAACTTTCAAAATCTGGAGGAATGTGAAGTATTCAAGTATATTGTATTTTATTTACTATATGTTTTTAAAACAAGTAATACGTTTACCTTTCTAAGTATATAGAATGGAAATTTAATGTAATTATCTCTTACAATAATGCATATATGAACGTGGTCTAAATGTAGATATATTGTTGTTTTCTCTGTTCCCAAATGTTTATTTGTTGGAACATGAACGTGTAAATTGGGTGAATAAATATCTCTATAAATTGGGTGTATAAATTTCTTTTCGATTTAGTTTTTTTTTTATTCTTTCATATAAATTTAAGAGTCGCTATTTTAAATTTTTAATGTCACTTTTTATTATAAAAATAATAAGTCGGTAAATAAATATTCAATTATCACCTCAACTTGACACATTATCCTGATGCTGTATTAAAATTTTCTTTGTCTCAATATTTTTTATTTTATTTCTTTTAAATTACAGATGAAAAAAATATTGAGATTCCATTAAAAAAATTGGAGAAAAGAAAAGAAGGTTTAAAACATTTCTCTCAAATTTCCATCTTAAGATTTGAGGAAAATTAAAAATTTCAAATAAAGAGCAAGATTTGACAATAAATAAACAGAGAAGCATCATCGAAAATTTTAACCGCTATTCTTTCGAAGTAGTAGTTTAGTTCATCATCTTTATAGATAAAACAATAATTTAATTAATTTTAATTTAATACAAAATATATATTTATTTCATAGTGTTAATGTTGTGTATATGTAACATCAAAAAAATTTATGAATTTGGCGAGAATGTGTGAAATTTGGACCCATGCTCGTAACGTGTAAAGATGATAATAAATGATACCAAGATTTGTCACATGTTTGATTAGACATGCAAATCGCCACCAATATGACTTTACCAATCAAAAATGCACCCAAACTAATGCAACATTAATTTCTATATTTTTATTATAATCTTTTTCTAAACTACTTTTATGAAAGTTGTATTTTTTTTAAAAATAAAATGTGTACGGATGGAAATGATATGAACAGATTAATTTTATTTTATTTTATTTTTGACTTTAAAATCCAAAATGGGGTCAACGAGAAAAGTCTTTAATAAGAGATTATAAATGGTCCTTGAGTTGATTGTTGCCGGTTGCCACAACAAAGTCAAGAGAGTGAGACAGCATATTCTTTCTACATACGAAGTAACAAACCTGTCACTGTTGTGTCTTTTTTCTCAGCTTAATCACTCTTCTTCTGTAATCTATGAAAGAGGACTGGAATTGCTTCACTTTGGACTTGATCCTCTTCAATGTTGCTCTGGCTTTCATAGATGGATTTCTTGCTTTCATTGCATTTGCTCAGGTCAATTCTTCATTTCTTTCTCTTCTCCTTTTTACCTGCCAATTTCAATTGTTTATGATTTGCTGCTTAACAACTATCTGGGGAGGGGAATAGCTTTTCCAAAATCACTTTTTTCATGCTAGAAGTAGGAAATAAGGCAAATAGGAATGCTTTTTTTCTTCTTTGGGGATGGAAGGAGAAACATATTTCAAATTTGAGGATAAGAGTAATCATAAATTGAAGGACATAACATTGTAACTGGTAAAATACTACATGGGAAGCCCCAAATAATAATACCTTTTCATAAATTGACCGACCTTTATGATTTGAAGAACACAAGGACAGTCATTTTGGATCCCTAAATTAAATGTGAGAGGCGATATTACTATAAGTTATGAGTGAACCGGAATTACAAAAACATGCTCGAGTGTGTCTTCTATTAGTAATTTTGTGGACAAAACTGACGGACATAAGACACATTTGACGACCAAGTTTACTAATCAAAGACACATTTGAGGACTACATTGACAAACGAAATACACATCCAGTGATGTTTTCGTAATTTTGATATATTAAGAAACTATAGTGACTACTCCTCACACATTTAAGGACCACAGAGTTGTTTACTTTGTTTTTCAATTTTGGTAGATGACTTGTTTTCTATGAGGAATTTAGAGTAAGCTGAAGAGTTAAAAGTGTTATCTTTTCAGTGTAGTATCCTTTACTTGCTTTTGCTTGATAATCTTGACTGTATTTTTCTCCCAAGAAACAAGGAGAGAGAAAATTCTTCTTATCATGTGACACTTGCTAGTAGTCCCTTGATCACTAGTTAAAGCATTGTGTTTTACTGGTTTTACATGTATAAATGAATATATTGTAAAATATTTTGCACAATTCTGCTTAAAGTGCTGATTTTACTTGCTCCAAAATTCATAAGCTTGGTTACAATAACCAAATTATTTCTTGTTTCTTTTGTCATTGTGTGACAAAATTTTGCACTATCACATTGCAGGTCCTCAGGATTCATATGCGAAGTCAACAAAATGATTGGACACGCCAAAAAGTTAGTGGCATCTGATCAATTTGTAAAAAAATTGTCTTTATTGATGCCAGTGTTTGAAGTGCATTCTATGTGTTGTTGTCATATATATTATTATGATAGCTACTATTTTTCAGGTACTTCATATCATGATTGGCACTTCCAACTTGGGTAAGACTAAGATTCTTTATTTGATGTCATAAGCAATATCCCTTATATCACATTCGATGATAATTGAACTCATAATTCTGACAAATTTCTTCTCGTAAAGTGGATCATTTTAAAGCTGTAATTACTTTTTCTTATGATAATAGTTTATTGAAATATAGTTTTGTAAGCACTTCAATATGGTGTGTTGCTAGCTTGCATTATAATGCAATATGTGTTAATGCAATTTGAAGTTGTTTACTAAGGATCATGTTGATCCCAAAGAAACATGGAGAGATTTTCATGTTGTATCACCATATGTAATAACAATTATTTAATGATGTTGATCCTGCAAACCAATACAACCAAAAGAATAATTTGCATCTAGGGCCAAGCTTGAGGCTAATTACTAACATGGGATTCAATATTTTTTATGAAAAAGAGATGAATAATTGAAGACTGATAGCCATAGTTGACTATTTTCCCCCTTGTATTCACAGGTTACTGTATCTATTTTACAACTACTGTTTTTGCTACTTGTAATGGGTGGTATTGCTGGTCTGGTGCTTGCGGTTTTATTCTTATGGGTATGCTTTATTCAACCATGGACGTATGTGCAGCAAAATTAATGTTTGCAAAGTCTCTGTGGAAACTTGACTGTTTACTATTCATTCTTACTAATGAAATTTTGTTGCAGCCTCTCCCAAAGTCGTGTTTTTAGCGGCATTTCTTGTTCTGCTATCGTTCTGGTATGTCAATCAATGAAATTTTAATGCATATATAATTTGTTTGATACCTTGGAAACTACACATGGTTTAAAGCAATCCTTCTATAGTGAAACAATTATTCATAAAGTGTATGTATGCGTTTGTGGACAATAATATTGTAGGGTCGACCTTTGCCATCAGGAAAATGAAGAAGAATTCGAGGAGGAGGAGGATAACGTCGAGAATAGGACCCAACAAACCTTGTTGGAAGGTATCATGACGGAAAATGGTTCAGCTCCGACGAAAAGCCACCGCAGATGCTGCTCAATCCAACGCATTCACATTGGTATCCGACAAAAATATGTCATAATGGTAGAGGGGATATATCAAAACGAAATTTTTACCATGTTAAGAATAAGTTTGAACACGAAGTACTTTGTATCCAAAAAATAAAAAATGTTAAATTCTATGTCATGTGGATTTGATGCTTTTTTGAAACCAGGTTGTGGTTCTGATCTTTGTTGTGATGATGGCATTTGCTATACTGATCTGCGTTGGAAATGACAGGAATCCAATAGATCCGTCAATTGTTGCTCGGGTATTGAACACTACTCCCATGCATCACCTAGATTTTCATCTTGTGGGAGATAATTAAATTCATTTCATTAATTTGTCTTTGTTGTTTTAAATTTTGAACATGTCATCAAAGGTGTGTTGTCTATTCTAACATATTTTTTCTGGTAGTGAATAAGGGTGTTAACCTATGAAGTACCGACATAGGCACATATAATCATTTAATAAAATAGAAGTGATCAAATGTAACTACTACATATGTCAGTGTCATGTCCGTGTTGGATACTAACACATGTTGGAAATTGGACACGCTTTCGATCTGGAATGTCGGGGCTACATAGGTGTTAACAAATGAAATAAATGTATGAAAAGGGGTGTCGGCACATTAACATGTTCAAGTTGCAACATGTGTAGGTATATGAAACATTTCTTGCAGTAATGACACTTATATTGGCTGGAGCATTAGGGTGCTATGGTAAGCTACTATGTATTCTTGCTTTCCCTTATGACTAAATTATCTCACAGTTTACAATCTATTAAGTCGGTTATTTTCTTCTTCATCAATCCTTTTCCTCTATAGGTCTCCTTCTATTCTTCAAATTAAGGAAAGTACGATCTGAGACCGCTTCGTCAGAAATGTGGAAGGTTTCTTGCAAAACTCTTGATTGTTTACTGCATTTGCATTTACTCTATATATACTGATTAAAGTTAGAGGACATTAGGTAAAGGAGGAATACATTTTTGTGTGTAATATGTTGTGTTATGATGTATTGGAAAAGAATACAAAGCACTAATCTTTTATTTATATCAATACTAGATTCCTGATATTAATTAATTACAGAAAAAATTCATGAAATATATGGAAATGTAGAACCCAATGTTAAGAGATAACCCAAAAAACTAAATTATGACAGGTTTGCTGCACATGCAGGTTGCGAGTTTAGCTATTATTTCTATTATATGTTTTTCATCAAGTGCGTTAGTAGCTCTGAACACAGATATCCCTGTAAGTTTAGTTGCCTTCAGTTTTTTGTTTTTGTTTCTGGTTTCACTAATGGTAAGTTTCTGTACTTATGCTGTTTTAATCTTGTGCTTTTTGACAGCTTTTTTATCATTGGCATTTAAAGTTCATATATGGAGTTAAAGCTTTTATTTTCTTGATCCTTTACTATTTTATAGGTAATTAATACCCTTTCTTTAATAATCATTCTGAATGTTAGTAGTATTGAAACGTTATTGAGACTTCATACGTTACCTCTTCTGCTGAATTCCTTCATCAAGAAGTGTTCATTTGAGCTTTTGATTACTGATTATGGCAATTGCAAAGTGATTTTTTGTTGTTGTTAAATTGTTAGGTTCTTCTTTGCCGTCAGCTTATTTGTTATGGATAATTAGAGAATTGCCGCCTCCAGTCACAGATAGTAAACAGGAAGAACCAAGAAGAACATTTACTTTCATCAGCCACGCCTACGAGACTTCTGACTCAAATCATCCTTTGTCATGGGCTACTGCAACAAGTTCAAAGAATCAGGTTCCATTTTTAATTCACATTTCTTGGTTTAATATACTCATCTAAATTGAAGTGCAAAACGCACATCCTTTTTTTCAGGACTGTATGCACAATCAGTGCTGTGTTAGTACCTCACCAGCTGACCCTCAATTAATAAGGGTCTATTTGGATAAACAACTTAGTTAAATGTTTATAACATAAGAGATTATTATATAAGCGCTTACGTATGAGCTATTTCTTTAACGAAAAATATAGTATTTGTTTTTCATATAAGCTATTATAACAAAATATGTGTCTGTGTTGATGGCAGACCCTTTCCCGGACCCTACAATCAAGAAACCTCCAATGTGAATGAAATAAAGTGTTTTCCTGGAGAGCTTATGAAAATAAGTTGAAAACAATTTATAAACATGGTCATAAGTTGTTTCCATAAGCTCTCCCCAAAAGTCTCACAAATACTTACGTAAGTATATAAGCTCAAATAAGCTAATACAAACAGACCCTAAGCTAGTTGGGAATAGTATGAGAGTGATAACGGTTAACGAATTGGAGTAAGAATCTCTAGACTAGGGAAGTGCTAAATCTTTGTAGTTCTGCAACATTTCTTGCAGATTACATGCAGCCATGCTGAAGATATCACACGACCTTTGTTTCATTGCAGATGTCAAGAGCAAGCCCAATATGAGTTAAATTTTGACTGACTGAGCTCCTTATACTCCAACTGATGAACAAGTATTCTAACGACGAGTCCCAAAATACACGACGAATTGTGATTCTGATAACTGACAAGGCATTTGATGAAGTGCCTGTTAGTTGTCTTCCTACAGTCATTCAAGTGGAGATGGATGGCTACCTTAGACTTCTCCTGATATGTTCCAACATGCAGTGATATATATATATATATATATATATATATAAAATATGTTATGTTACTTATGTACATAGCTGGAATTTGTGTTCATCTTTAGTACAAGCTCCTATGATGCTATGCATGACTACTACATTTTGTAAATATAATATATGATTGTAATCAAAGATAAAGTGCTTGTAAATTAATAGGAGTAAACAACATGTTATGCTTCCCTTCAAAAATTTATCTGGTGAACCAAAGTTCTGTATTAAAGTAAGAGTGGTACCATTTGTTGGGATTGCTCACACCAAACTGTGAAATAATTTTGATAGTACAGTTACTCTAGATTGATTTTTTTTATAGAAATTCTAAATTGAATCTTGCAATGAATTATAACATCATTAACATGTGTAAGTGATCATTCAAATATTAATTATTATGAAATAGAATAAATGCATCAAAATATCTTTTATATATGCATGATGTTATCAACTTGTGGTTGGTTCAAGCGGCTCGAACACCTTAAATAATTGGTCAATAGTTTGATCTTTGATTTTTGTGTGTTGAAGAGGCTCTTTAACGTAGTTTAATAAATTGTTAAACGGTCGATACTTCGCATCTATAACTTATAAAAAATAAAATAAATGGTTTGTTTTTAAAATCCACCACCAAGGCTATTCTAGTATTTTTCTTTTCTGTAGAAATGTGCAGAAATCAATAGAGTTATTCCAAGAGCACAAATGGGAGTGTTCTGACATGGCCCATTATAAGGTTCTATATCAGAAAATATAAACCGATTTGAAGTACTTAATTCAATAGGAATTTAAATACTTCGATTCTTATTTCAATAGGAATGCAATAGATAATTTAAATTGTTAACTCAATAATTTCAATATTTTAATCCCATTACGTATAATTTATGTAGTATTATTGTTTATGGGTTTTTAAACCTGTAGTCGCCTTCCACTCTTAATTTTTTTTTCTTTTTTTCTTTTCTGTTTTCTTTAAAAACGAGTGATTTAAAACTATTTTTTTTTAGAATAACCCCAATTCATTTTTCTTTCCTTTTATCTAAATAAGTTACTTTCACACAAATTTAATTTTATGTTAATATTTTTTATTGTGATTTTATCATCTAATATTTTTATTTTTCTATTTTGGTGCGGTACTTTTTACTGTCTTGATCTACAGATTGTTTTGATCGATTATAGATTTCAATCAATGACTTTGACGTTGTCAACGTTACATATCCGGAGACATAGGTACTCTAAAATTTTGAATTTTGTTATATTTATAAACAGATTGTCGTTTTACGCTATTAACTTGAGTAAGGTAAATTTATTTTCAAATTCATTCTTTTTGTTTTTAACAATTTTATATTACATCAATGTGTTTTACATTTTGAATCAATAAATATAATTTATATTAGTAAAAAAAAGTATAACAAAGAGGGCTAACTAACGCCCATAGTAAATATACTTTGATTCTTAATAATAATTAATATACCGTCATTATTTGCTTGAAAATATTTTAGAGTAACATTACAAGTATATGTTTTTATTTAACGATTAATGTTTGATAATAGAGTATCATTTCAATATTTATTAAAAGATAATAATTAAAATTTAAAATTATTTGTAACATATTTTCTTAGTATTAGATAATTCAGAAATCTAGTTTTTATTTTAATTTTTTTTTTATCAAATGATGTTTAATATTTAGTATGGTGATTAAATAATACATATTTTTTGGTCGAAAATAATATATATATATATATATATATATATATATATATATATATTTTGTCTTAGAAGAGATTGTAAATTATATTATAATTAACTCTTATAACTGGGAGATCTATGTTTAAACTCGGGACAAGACGTCCAACAATGCAATACAATATCAATATTTGACAATTAAATTAAGACTTAAAAAATGAAAATAATACATATGGAGTATTTTTGATTAAATATATATAATAATTATAACCTTATCAAATAATATTGATTTTTTCTTTTGTCTTAAACAATAGTGTACACTATTATTAATATCTTTTATCAAGTGAATTTAACTTTCAATTTTGAATTTAACTTATTGGCGGGTTCAATACCATCAAGTAATACCAATAGACAACCAATAAACTATTCTGCAATTTGTAATGTTCGACACTGCATTAAAAATACAGGAATTAATTTAGATAAGACAATACATGACTAATTAAATATATCATAAATTTTAATGCATTTACCATTAACTATAAGAAGTTCAAATAATACATTTGTACCATCATCTTTATGAAATACATTGACAGTAAAGAATACTCTAGTGATGGGTATATGCAGAATAGAGGAAACATCATCAAATAGAATTGTCATCTCTCAATTTGAATGATGGAAGTTGTTGATGTCTCGATGTCACCTCTCTACGAAAACATATGATTCATTTGTCAATCATTTCGAAACTGCATTTTAGCAAGAGATATAACCATGAACTCTTAACCAACTATTCCACCTCTTCATGTTAAATGACAATTTCTTTCAATTTTTTCCATTGTTGAATACCATTAGTTCTCCACGATCTTAAAATAAATGAAGGAAAACATGTAAGTTAAAATACATTATGACAACATCTATTAAAAGATTAATATGATCGAGAAAATTACCACTCTCATTGTGCTTCTTGCTTCTCCTCAAGACCATGAGCCCGTACATAAGCGGTCAGTCAAATGCCACAACCCTCATTATTATTAGTATCATTAATTATAAATTGAATTGCTCTATTAGTAAATATAGTGCGCATCATTTCTACATAAACATAATAATAATCAAAATCAAACACATGGTAAATATCAAATAGTAAGTATACACATACTGAATTCATGTATTCTACCCAAACTCAATTTCTGTAGGTTTATGTGTTTTAATATTACTTAGATTCAACTTTTATCATAGCTAGGCAATCTCAATTCACGTAGTATACACAAACTGAGTTTGCATAGATTTACGTGTTTTAATATCATGCAGGTTCAACTTTTGTCATATCAATACAATCTCAATTCACTGTCATATAACTTTCATTTACATGTACATAAACTCAATTTACGTAGACATACACACTTGAAATAACTCAAATTCCTAACCTAGTTCGAGTTTTCTAAAAACTCATAATCACCAATGTTGTTCCATCTCAGTAACCATGTTCACAAAATCACTTTCATTATCATTAAAATCTATCCAAACAATGATTCCAATGCAGAAATCATAACATATGGTTTACTAAATCAACAATCAAAGAAATCTAACCAAATACTGTAAAAAAAAAAGGTGTGGGGATGTGAGAAAAAAGGTGGAAGATGAATATGAGAGATGGAGGGGTTCAACAATGTGGATATCTATTTTTGTTTTATTGTTAAGGATAATTTGGTCTTTTATTAAGGATAACAAATGTAACTAGCAATATGGAAAGTATAGGTAGCAAAGTTATTTAACTTTTACACTCTCTCGCACACACATCTCTTTTAAGAGAAGGATTACACATGTTTAAAATAGATAGTAGAATAGTGAAAATTATGCATTAAACATTTTTTCCTTACCCATTGTAATTAGGGTTTTGACTTCTATTCAACACTAAGACAACTCATTTTTTTTTACATATGAGGCTGAATTTTCTTTCAAATTGATGACTATAGAAATCATCTCAGTTTCTTTTAGAGTGAGAGAATTATGTTACCAACTACTCTACACCATCATATTTATTATAAGAAAAATTAATTAATTGGTACAAGAGATCCTATCACAAAAATAATTAAAGGCATTCTATCGGTTGACTTGAGATCTTCTTATAATATTTTTTTTTTGATTTATTCTAAAAGTCAAAGTAGGATTTGAAAAATCTAGTGGTGTGCCTTTTTATTTTTTTTAGCTCTTTATTGGTTTTTTTTTTGTCTGAAATTATTAATTTCTCCTGTGTTTTTTTCTTTATTTTTATTTAAATAACTTATTTTTATATTTATTTTACTTTTTTTTCTTGTTTTTTGTGTGATTATATTGTTCAATTGCAACATTGATTTATTTGTTGTCTTAGTGTGACATTTTGATTTCTCATTTTGGTGCGACGTTCATTTGATTTAGATTGATAAATTAAATTCGATCCAACACAAATGCAATCAATTACTTTGATGCCATAAACATTGGATCTTTGATTGTACGAGTATTTCAAATACTTTAATTTTATCATATCTATAGGCTTTGCTAAATTCATAGACATTTTACCGTTCTATATATTATTAACTTAAATATTATGAGTTTGTTTATAGATTCATCATTTTTTTATTTAAATAATTTCAAATTATATTAATATCTTTTACCAATTAAATGAATGAATATATCGTTTTTAGTATAATAAAAAAAATATGTTGCAAATGTATTGTAGCAAGTGTTATGTTACTTCCTTCCTTCGTATATGGTATAAAAAATCTCTTATAAAAAGATAATTTACTCTACATATTAATATATCATCCATTATGAAAAGCATTAATAAAATATTTTACCATTACAACACCACCATATTTATTAAAAAGATAATTTACTCCAGATATTAATATGTTATCCATTATTGAAAGTATCAATAAATATTTTAGCATTACAACACCACCATATTTATTAAAAAATAATTTACTCTACATATTAAAGCATTATCCTTTAAGGAAAAATATATCTTTAAATATCTTTAGAATAGGAAATATATAAATGTGGAGAGATGACAAAGGAAATATAAAAATTAAAGTAGAAAATGAAGTAGCAATTTACAAAAAAAAAGGGGTTTGAATTGTAAATTTACTTATTTAAAGTTTCTTGAAAAATTAACTCAAAATTGATCTTGGTTGTAAAAACAGAAAACGAAGAACATTCTTGGTTCTGAAACTAGAAAACAGAGAACGTTATTGGTTAGTTGAAAATAACAGTTTGAGCTTATCTATTTAACTCGATAATTGAAAGACTGAAAGCAAATAGATAAGGGAAGAGATATAACACACAAATATATCCTGGTTCACTCAATATGAGTTACGTCCAGTCCTCACAAATGTGAGATTTTCACTAAGTGTTCAAAGCAATAATGTTTTTGGTTGTCACACAATTTTTGCAGATCAATCTTGATCTTGTTACAACTCACTACCTTTCAACTTAGAAAGGATTTCCACATATCTTACATTTCAACCTTTAGAAAGGATTTACACGCTACCTTTCACACACATAAAATGATTTTTACAAAAATATCTCAAGCTATTTCAACACAATAGTCTTGAGTTTATAAAGTGGTGATTTAAAAAGTATAATATAATCTGAATATGTTCAACTCTTGTTTGAGAATGGATTCTGATCTTGGAACTCAGTAAACCTTCGAGCCAATTGAGAACTGAACTGAAAGATGTTTTAACAATCTCAAGTAATTTTGAATATGATTGCAAACTGAAGTATTGCTTGCTTTGTTGAGTTGTGTCTTTCCTTCATCTTGATGTCCCTTTTATAGACTTCAAGAGAGCTTATGACATCTCATGTGTCCGTTGGGAGTTGTCCAGCTGTCATATGACAGTTAATGAATAAGATCAATCATAAAACAATAATGTTCTTGGATTTGGGCAGCGTTGCTATTTGAAAATCCAGAACGTTCTTCATTCTTACTTTGTGGTAACTGAGTTTTGACTTTAACTTGACATATGTGTGAAATGTTATTCATGTTTTACAACACATGTATAGATTGTTAAATATTGTATGATTATTCTGTCCGAACTTGTCAATATTTATGCTTCTTGCTTGCTTTAACTTTGGATAATGATTTTATTTTAATGACGTGTGAATTATAGTCTTTGCCTTGTCTCTTGGAGTGATCTTCATACTGAAATATATCCTTGCATATGTTGGAGAACATACTAAAACGAATCTGCAAGTTCTGAATTTGATCTGATTACATTTTGAAATTCTAGAACTTGTGGAGAACGTTATTCATTTTCCTCAAGAACGTTTTTGGATTTTCTGACTTGGTTTTGTTTCTTCTTTATTATGATCTGTTTTAATTTTCTTGGTGCCTATTTTGATTAACATACTCAAACGAACATATCAAATAACAATATGCACATAATCATAATTATAATCTTAATTACATTTGTTTATTATCAAAACATTAATTTGAGATTTTCTCTCAACATAAAATATTCAACAAAATTTTTTTATTATGATCTTATATAAACACAAAATCATTTTTTTCAATAAATTGAATTATTTATTAGTAGTGACTAATTTGCGCAATCATATTTTCAACATAAACAAAAATCACATTCAAACACCACTCAATTGCTTGATATGTAATGTTTCAATTAATTACTAAAATAATTACAATATATCAAATACTCTTTAACTACTATTAAAAAATAGGGAGAATTTACAGTCTAATATATAACAATTTTGAATTTTATTTATTTTTAAATATATTG
>JBBPBR010000008.1:56575489-56587729 GCA_037974775.1 Cicer pinnatifidum
AATTCAACAATTGAACAAGATATCTCAAATTAGTTTATGGAATATATATTTTTGTATTTGTACAAAATTTATTTATTAAACAAAATACCTTGTGTTCTAAAACTAATTTTCGAAACAAAATTATTTCCTTTCCTAATTTTTATTTCTAAAGGATAAAACAATTTAAAAAGTCATTTGTACTTCCAAATTTTACTTTACAGGAATACTTTTCACATTCTAAAATTTATATTTTCATAGAAGAATAATAAGTTGAAGTGTGTTGTGATTTTTAACGTATAAATACTTGATCCGATTTTTTTACAAGAGATAAATAAAAAAATTAATCAATAAAAATTAATATATTTAATTAATTAATTTCGAAAATAGTAATATTTTAATTATTTTTAAAAGTAAATAGTTATTTTAGGTAATGGAATATGCGATGTGATGCAAAAGAATATATAGGTTAAAAAATTGGGTGTGGTGTGAATAGTAAGTTCCTAAAAGTTAATGTAAGCATTAAATATGAAGGTTAATAATATCGAAAAGTAAAGCCCAATTTGAAAGGAAAAGAAATAGTAGCAAAGGAAAGAGTGAGAGAAAAAGAATGAATATTTCCTTTTTCAACAGTTTCAGAGTTTGTTTTCAACACATCACTTAAGCGGCACCTAGATTTCTGCTTTTGCTTCTCTTCTTCTCTTCTTCAACCAGGTTCATCCTCTCTCTCTCTCTCTCTCTCTCTTTCTCTCTTTCTCTCTCTTCTTTTTTCATTACAATTACATTGCATTTTTATTTATTTATTTATTTGTAACCTGCCATATAAACTTCACAATTATTCATTCTTCATTTCATATTCTCTATATATATGTATACACAAAACATGGTTCATTTTGTTCTCTTCCTGTCTTGTTTCTCATCAACTACAATACCCATCAACCATTTCACCGTTTTTTCAGTTTCTCTTTTCCAAAACCTACCTGTTCTTTATCCCCTTTTTCATTTTTTCACATAAAAATTAGATTTTTATCTTGTATTACCTTTCAATTTTTGTTTTTTAATGTCTTAATTCTTACCCTGTGATTATTTATTTTTTTGGGTTCAGTTGTTGTCTAGTGGGGTGCCATTGAATCTGGATTTTGTTGTAGGGTTTGTGTGTTTTCTGTGCCTGTTATGCACATTGAGTTTGTTAGTTCAAAAAGAAGTGTGAAATTTGTTGCTTCTTTGTGTAGATGGTCAAGACCTTGGATCAACACAAAGGTATATGCTTTGTCTTTTTTATATAATGGATGATAATTGTTTCACTTTTCTCTTTTGTTTGCTTGAATCTTAAGTGATGCTTTCTCAGTTCCTTTATCTTTTATTTTTTTAATAAGAATTGTTTTGATGATCAATAGTTACTTTTGCTTTTGCAATGAATTGTGAATTCCCTATAAGTTTAATATTTTGAGTAGTACATTTCTTTTTATTTTAGATTAGGTGAATGCTTCTTTTGCTAATTGGATTCTTTTTTTGTTGTATGAGTATGAAATTGTCAATCAAGGTTGAAAACCTAAACCTTCAAATTTAGCTCATAGAAAATTTTGTAGTCTTTTAGTTGTATTGAATTGTGATAAAGGGGTGTGCTTAACTAGATTCTTATACTCAGATAGGAATGCCTTGATTCTACCGATTGAAGAACTTTGGGGACAGAATTGATTGACTCGTCGTAACTGATTATGTCATCCAAAGGCTCTTTGGATGTTGAATTGTCAAAGAAGACATCGTTTTTGGGTTTGAAAAGATGGGTTTTGATTGGTATCGGTGTTGGTACATTTATAGTGCTGATTCTTTGTATATTGTCTATATGGGTGATGTTTCGGAGGAAGTCTAGGAGATCGTTGGACAAGTCCCAAATACCAAATGTGTCAAAAGATATCAATGTTGACAAGGTTGGAAATGTGTTTGTTCCTATTCATGATAAGGCTAATGATAATAATTCAGATATGATGTCGGTTCATATGAGGATGGGTAAATTCAGTGATCCTGATAGTGTCAGTCAGTGCAGCGGCAACTCAATTTATCATCATGAGAGAGGATTAAGTTCGCTGTCAGGGGAAGAAGGGAACTCGGGTAATTTCAAGAAGCATCCGACATTGTCGTATGGAGGAGGGCCAATGACTACCTCTCCTTTGATTGGCTTGCCAGAATTTTCTCACCTTGGGTGGGGACATTGGTTTACACTTAGAGATCTCGAACAAGCAACCCATTGTTTTGCAGCTGAGAACATTCTTGGTGAGGGTGGATATGGGGTTGTTTACAAGGGTAAACTGATCAATGGAACCGAGGTTGCAGTGAAGAAACTTCTTAACAACTTGTAAGGATATTTCGTATTATCATCGGTATACCCTTTTAATCTTTTCCTCTAGCCAAAAATGTTGCCAAATAGTACTTATTGTAGCGCAGTGGAATTTAAACAAACATGCTATTTAGTATAAATTGTTGTTTAATAGCAGCTATAGCGGTGTTATAACACTGCAAAGTCGCGAAATTTGAACAAATCGCTATTTTCCACAATCCGCGATTGGCAACATTGCCCCTAGCATGTTTTGACACTATTCATAAACAATGACTTCTTTTGAATCTTGTCTTATATAATTGTATTCTACATTGAGTTCATAGGGGACAAGCAGAGAGAGAATTCAGGGTTGAAGTGGAGGCTATAGGCCATGTTAGACATAAGCATCTTGTGCGCCTGCTTGGATATTGCGTAGAAGGAGTTCACAGGTATTAATTTCTCCATTTTATGTTATAGCTGTGTTGTGCTTTCACCAGTCTGTTCTCCATAGCAGCACAAGCTTTAGGGTTTCTGAGAGTTGTATTATACATTTCCAAATTCACATTGAAGCTTTTCTCTGTGTTTTGTTTCTAGTCTGTTATAATGAATGTACTTTCTGATTGATATTCAGGCTGCTGGTGTATGAATATGTGAACAATGGTAACTTAGAACAATGGTTACATGGGAACAAGTTCCAACTTGGGACACTTACCTGGGAGGCCCGCATGAAAGTTATACTAGGCACAGCCAAAGCGTAAGTTCTCCTTGCAACTTTGAAATATGAAACATGGTAATCATTTGTATTATCTGGCTTATGAAAATAGCGTGTATAAAAACTGTTTCACTTTATTTTATTTTTTGTTATAAAAGTAGCATATACATAAGCACTTATATGATAATTGCTTAATTTGTGAACTTCTTGTCAAATTTGCTTTTATGTAAAATTCACATGGGACCTTAATCCCATTGCCTAAACTCCCTATTTTACTGTGGTTGGTTGCAGGCTTGCATATTTACATGAAGCAATAGAACCAAAAGTTATTCACCGGGATATAAAGTCCAGCAACATATTGATCGATAACGAGTTCAATGCAAAGGTTTCTGATTTTGGTTTGGCCAAACTTTTGGATTCAGGAGAAAGTTACATAACTACTAGAGTAATGGGAACTTTTGGGTATAAAGAAAATTTATTATTATCTCTTCCTTATGTTTTGTTTAGGATTTATACAGTTAGGAACTTACTTCTGTTGTGGATTTCAGTTATGTGGCACCAGAATATGCCAATAGTGGTTTGTTAAATGAGAAGAGTGACATTTACAGCTTTGGTGTCCTCCTGCTTGAAGTGGTTACCGGACGGGATCCTGTAGATTATGCACGTCCTTCTAATGAGGTGCGTAATCCTTTTACAATCTTGTCAGCTTGCCCATTTTACTGGGCGTTCCATCAAACCCGGAAGCATCCATTTCCCTTCACACGACTGATGAGAATTTGGTTATCGTTATGGCAGGTTAATCTTGTTGAATGGCTCAAGATGATGGTGGGGGCAAGGAGGGCCGAGGAAGTTGTGGACTTGAACATTGAAGTTAAACCATCTGCACGCGCATTGAAGCGTTCCCTTCTGGTTGCACTTAGGTGTATTGATCCCGATGCAGAAAAGAGGCCCAAAATGAGTCAAGTTGTAAGGATGCTTGAAGTTGACGAATATCCTTTCCGAGAGGTTTGCTTCAATACCTCGTGACTTGTTATCTCATAAGTTTTGTTTACTTTACGACTCGAATATCTAGTTTATCATATTTTTCATCCTTTTTACCTTGTCTTCATTATTTTCTTGTAGGCTTGTGTTGGCTAACCCACCGCCAACTTCTTGGTTTTATCATATACTATATATCATTAGAAATATACAGTTACTACATTATATTCTAAGGGGATATTATGAAGAGCTGGTCCTCTTTTGTTTGCATTTTTTGTGTATGCTTAGATACTTAAAGCCATGGTTGGATAAACACCTCAATTAAGTTGTCTATAAAAAAAAAAAAAACTGTTTTCATATCAGTTTTAAGTTGTTTTCGTAAGCTATACCAAACATTCTCAAAAGTACTTATATTAGTACATAAGTTTAAATAAGTCAATCCAAACACGTCTTAAGTATTGAAGTATATCTAGCGACATAGAAAATAGGTCCTCTTGGTTGCCATCGTTGTCAAAATACTAAAGCATAAGCAAGATAACTAACCGATTGATATAATCATTTTCAGGATCGGAGGAATAGAAAGAGCGTGGCTACCAGCATGGAAATTGAAACAGTCAAGGATATTTCTGGTCCATTCGATTCTATAAGCTCTGTGCCGGAAACAACTCAAGGATAGGATTGACAACCACATGTACAATTCCTGTTGTACTTATACCAATTCCATTAACTAATTTATACCTTATATCTCCAAGTTTATGTATCTCTGACAAAATTTTGCTGCATCTGACAAAATATTTGAAGATAATGAAACAATTTTTTTTTATTCAATGTGGCCATTCAAGATATGTGGTACACAAAGTTTGCAAAGAGGAAAGAGTCAGTGTGAGTCAGTTAGTCATAGTCTTGTACAGATTTCTGCTGAGTCTTTCTTCTGCTTACATCATTGTTAATTTTTTTCCCTAACTTTTTCTGCTATAAACAATATTTGGGTTCTGTTTCTTTTTCATTTGTGCTTTGAGCTTAATTAAGCTTCAAAAGCAATTAATCAAATGATAATTTGTCCTTTTTATGTATGCATTAGTTTTGACTTTGTTGTGTTATTTTCTCAAAAATATGATTCCATGCATAAGGTTGGTATTTGGAGTGACACTCTTATACTAAAAAAAAAAAAAGTGAGTTCTTTGATACCCTTGAGAAAAGAGATTCAAAATTAATCTAATATGAAAAATGATGTGACATTAAATGATATGATTGGATGCCAACAAAATTGCTGACTTAAGCTTTGAATTGTGCAAAGAATTTGTTTTCCCTAAAGTCAATGGAAATGCCAAGAAATTCCATCTAGAAAATAAAATATTGATTACCAAAACAACATACTAATTATACTAATTTCCCTCATAAGTGCCCTCTTTAAAAGCTTATAAATCTACATGTATACATCAAGCAAATATTTAGAATGAAAATAGGGGTTTGAGTGAAGAATAATGAGTTAACTCTCACTTTACACGATTTAGTTCATCAAAATGCAACAATCCAAGTGAAATAAAGTCACTAACTACGAGCATATTTGGTTTTGATTTTCAACTTTAAAAGTCATTTTGTAATAAAAAATGAGATTGATGTTATGTTTAGATCATTTTAAATTACTATTCTTTAAACTTAAATTTGACTCAAATTCACGTTTAGCCAAAAATAACATAATGTGTGCCACTTTTCCTTCTGCTGATGGGGTATGGTTTTTTTTGTTCGGAAACAGTGTATCAAGCTGGATGAGTAATGAGAGAGATAATTTGTTTAGTTAGCAATATCAAATTTTATTTTTTTGAGGATGCTGCATAAGTTACTCACTTTTTTTAAATTAATTCCAAAACATCCAACACATTAAATAAAATATATATCTTTTTTAGTAAATGCATATTTACAAGTATAAGAAAAGTTCACATCGTATTATAAGACCTATAAAAAAAGTTACAAATCAGATTTAAAAAACAAAAAAGACGTACATTTTTTTACCAAAAAGGAATTAAATTGTTGATGCTTTATTTAATGTCATTTGCAAGTTTGTGATGTTATTTATATTTTAAATAATTATTTTTATTTCAATTTTTAATGTATCTTTTTATTAAGAACTAAATTTTTAAAATTAAAACAAATACTACAAAATATTTGAGACGACTCATTAATATACAATTTTTAACTTTTATATTATTTTTTTCTCTCTTCGGTTCCATTACCATTCACCACACACATACAAATTTAATAAGATGATGTGGCAATATGTCATATTAAACTTACATTTGTAATTATTTTATGTAATTATAATAAAACCATATTAATTTAATTATTTAGATTTTAAAAACAAAACAAATTAAAAAAAAATCAAAAATCAAAAACTAAAACCTAAAATCAAAGTAAAAGACATCACAACTATAATATGACACAACTATTGATATATTTTATAATTATGAATCATTTTATTTGGAGAAACCTAAAACCCTAACTTTGGTATTAGACCAACCCTTTATCCTAACTATTCTAATACATGAAAAAGGAAGAAAAAAAGAGAAGAGAATCTAAGGTTTATTTAGGCGGTGGCCGCAAAGAATATAGTTTTGGTTGGTTGAATAAGTTTGCTAATAAGTACTCCACTTTTGGTTGGAATAGGGGGACCCTTTTACCACTACATACTCATTCATTATTCTATTGGTAGGTCACTCACAAATTTTACACTCTCAATGATTTTGCTCAATGTCATTAAAAAATAATATAAAAGTTTATGAAATGTAATGAGATTTATGAAATTAATAATATTTAATAAAAATATATAAAATATTAATTTTAATATATTTCAATAATATATGAAATGTTTTTAGATTTATATAAAATATTATATGTAAAATTTAAGTAGTATAAATTTTTAATTAAAAAAAAATTTGAGATATATTTAGATGGAGAGAATCTAAAACTCCAAGAACAAAACTTGTACACACATTAAATATATAGAAGAAGGACATCTTGAATTTGAATTTATACTAAAATATCAAATATTATATAACTATAGTATCAATGGTACTTACAAGACAACACGTTTTTCTTTAACTAAGATTTCGTGCGAAATGTTTTTGCACCATATATAACAATAACAAAGAGTTTCCTTATTTGGTGCAAATTAAGCAGTAATTATTAAACTAACGTTATTGGTATAAAGTAATTAAGATCCAATCAAGCCTGAAAGTTAGGTATATATGCATCCATAAATCCAACCAAAAGTATCCATGGTTACACACGCAAACACATTGTTTTCCTTCAAAATATTAATCAAACCGTTAAATATGTTTGATCAAAATCTAAAATGTTAAAAAAATGAGTGTTCAATCAATCACATATATATTCAAAAGTTGGAAAACTTTCACAATATAAAACTCCAATACAAACAAACTTATTTCATGTTCATATATATTCTTAAAAACTCTATCTTAATAGAAGTTTAGATGAAATTAGTCTTGTAGTTCACAAGACTAAGACATGCCTTCAAACTCATATAATACTTATTTCTATTAATTGTCGATTTCAAAATTTTTATTATTGTTTTGTCAATAATATTTTTAATTATTTATTATAAAAAATGTAATGGGACAATTAATAGTTAAAAAAAGTATAATAAAAAATAAAAAAATTTATTAATTTAATTAGTATATATAAATAATCTTTAAACAATAACTAAAAATAAACGAGAAAGTCCTTGTTAAAGATTCTTGTTGTCTGATGATATATGGTGTCCTTTTTTAGTTTCATACTCTTGCAAGTTGCACATGCAACCTTTCACCTAAAATAATGATCCATGAAATGAAACCATCAAGTCCTATCAATGTACCTAATTTCACTGCAAAAAGACTATATAGTATGCTACTTGTCATTTCAAAGCATCATTCTCCTCACATATTCAACTATTTTAAACTAAATGAAAACATCACATTTTGACCAAATTTATCGAGCTATATATATATATATATAAAAGAAAA
Organism: Cicer pinnatifidum; assembly: GCA_037974775.1. Taxonomy (NCBI): domain Eukaryota; kingdom Viridiplantae; phylum Streptophyta; class Magnoliopsida; order Fabales; family Fabaceae; genus Cicer; species Cicer pinnatifidum. The sequence goes on from JBBPBR010000008.1 coordinate 56,583,495, forward strand.
ATTAAGTAACATAATGCTCTAAATACAAATCTAATATATATATCTTCAACAACTGCACTGCAGTATGGTGTAACAGCTGTAAAGACCATTAAATTTAACATATTAGCTATTGCACTGCAGCATACAATAACTACAGCGGATTCATAGATAACAAGTTAAGGGAAGATACTACTTACTATATATAGAGAGAGGTTTATGGATGAAATAAGATAATTGAGTTCTTAAATATATAATTTTGATCATGGCTCTTGTTTTCCTGGGAATGTGGATGGTAGTAAATCTTGCAACAAACCATTGTAGTCATGATGGAGTTGAAATTGTTGTTGTTGTTGTTGTTGTTGTTGTGGTTGAGTTTGGAGAAGATTTTGTTGGTGGAACAAATGTTGATCAGTTTGAGTATAAGTTGGAAGGAATTGAGCAAGGAAATCTTGGTGTAAGTTTTGTCCCATTAATCCCATTGAAGTGGAAGAACCAAAGAGTGATGGTGATGAAAACATTGTGGAAGCATTGCCTCTAAGTGTTGCTGGACAGTGATGATTGTGTTGTCCTTCATATGTTGTCATCACAATTGATGGATCTTGGTATGATCTCTCCACCCTTTTCTTCACAATGCACTTCTGGCTTGTGCATCTGTAATAGCTTCTGCATTACATATAAAGTAAGATCTATTTTCTTAAATTAATTTATGCATCAATTTTGCATGAGTTTGACTTTGTAACGTTAATAATGAAAAAAGTTCAAATTTATTTGAATATGTACGCGGTTGTAAAATGATTATTAGTATATTAATTTAGTCATTAAAAGAAACAGTTCTACAAAGTCAGAAGAAACATTGTAATCTATCCATCATCAAATTTTAAATTTAATTACAGTAAGTGTAAGCGAAATATTCAATCAAATATATTGACTATATTTAATAATTACATTAAGAGATACACACTCCTACAAAATAAAAATAAAAACAAGTCTAATACCAATAATAAAATTCTAGATTTAGTCATAGTAGATATTACAAGAGAAAGATTCAATCATCTTTATCGATCAAAATTAATCTTAATATGATAAGGATGATCAATTATATCAATTATTGCATCAAATATAACAAAAAGTAAATAGAAGAAATAATTAAAAAAATTGTGTATGTTGATAATGATGATTTAGGCAAAAATGAGAGCCAATTTCCACACCCCATAATTTGTTTATGAAAGGAAATGTTAAGCAACAATTGTAGAGAAAGAAACAAAATTTCAAACCTTGGGTATGGACTATTCTTGACTGCTTTCTGTCCATATTTTCTCCATCTATAGCCATCTTCAAGATGATCAATCTCACTTTTTGTCAAGAATGCAAACCTTGGCTCTCTTGCCTTTTTCTCTTTCTTTTTAGCCTTTTCTCTATAAATAATAGTACTCCAAAACATATAAGTCAAATTCACAATCACAACAATAAATCTAACATACTATAAATATGATAACAAATATATTAGGGTTAAGTTCCTATTCAACAATTTTAGTCATACAAAAAAATAAAAAGTAACAAAACCTACATACATATATATAGCATTCACACCACTGTACTTATAGTGTCAAGAGATGTTAGAATATAGACAAGATTGACTAGATTTATTTCATAATTAAGAGACACATGAAAATGTCATAATTATTAGTTGAAAAGAAATATTATTGCATTATTAGTAATTCAAATAAAATTCTAAATTCTAAATTCTATCACATATAGAAAACAACAAATTAAAGCTAATAATGTAAGATAATATATTTTAATTACTCAAAATATAAGATAATCTTAACGACTTACAATTAAAGGAAGAGAAAGAAAAACAAAATATTTCTTAGAATTTTCATTGAATCTATCATAAGAGGTGAAATTAAAAACCTACCCTTTCTTAGATTTTTCATCTCCATCTTGAAACCCTTTTGGCTGCTTATCTTTCTTATTACTTTTGGTTGAATCTTCTTCTACAAGAGGTTCAGCTTCATTAGATGAAGAAGATTCTGAAGAATTTGGTGTCTCACTTACCCCTAATAGTGATGAATCTCCTCCACTAGATTTCTTTGTGTTGTTATTGTTGTCATCAATGGAAGAGATCACTTCAGGTGATGAACAAGACAAGTCAAAAGCTTTTGAGAGAGTGTTATAGTCCATAGAACCATGTAAATAGTCATTGAAACTTGTATGAGAAGGATCAAATCCTTGAAAGTTTTGTGAGAATGAAAAGTTTGTTTGGTTGATGAGTTCATCATCATGGTGGTTGTGATAGAAAGGATTATTATTGTTATTATTATTATTCTCATTAGCCATGGAAAGAGAGAAGAAAAAAGATTAAGAGAGAAAGTGGAGAGAGAGAGAGAGAGAGAGAGGTTGAATTATGGACCAAAATATAAAGTAAGCTTTTTTATGAGAATGAAATTTCAGCTAAGACTTAATTTGATGGTTGCTTGCTTCTTATGTGAAAGGGGAGATTTTAGTTTAGAACTTTGTTTTTCTTCTTCATTTTATTCCTCCTACTTTTACACTCTCCTCCTTTAATGCTTCTACTAATTTTCATTCATCACTCTTTCTTCTTCTATTATGTATAAATATATATTTGTGTTTATTTATCTTATTTTTTAAAGTTTTTTTTTAATGAATTGTACTCTCTTTTTTAATTTAAAGTATTTTTTTGTAAGTATTTGTAAAGATTAATTTAAAAAATATTTTATTTTGAAAAAAGTATAATAATAAAAACATAATTTGCTATATTGAGGCGTGATTTGTTGATCTATTCTTAAAGCCAATTGATTGGATGACTTATTAGCTATTTTAGCTGAAAGCGACTCCTCATACATCTAATTAATTAAAGTCTACTCCTCTATATTATATCAATTAATTATTTGATATTTTTGAATATAATTAAATACAAAGAAAAACAACAAAAAGTTGAATAATGCATTATGCATGCATACAATTTTTATTTATTAACGCATGATACCTTTTTGATAAATTATTAATGCATGATATTGATGTTAGGAAAGTAGCAATTTTATAATTTTTTAAATAAGGCTATGCTTTTTTTTTTCTTTCAATAATATACTTTCTTTTACAATGTTGTATTTAATTAAGAAGAAAAAATAATTTGAAAAATTAAATCTCAAATTTGCATTATGTGATGATTTGAGCTCCACGTAATGGTTTGGTAGAATCTTAGAGTATATATATGGGGGGTCCTTGAGTGGTCATATATGGACGTGACACAATATATATAATAATATATTATTAATGCTAGATTAGTAGTTATAATTAGATGCTAATTTTTTCTCATAAAAAATATATTTGTGTATATATTTATGAGTACTATCGTTGTTAGAGATATTTTTTTGAAGATGGAGAGAAAGAAAGAAAAAAAAAAAGAGAGGGTCGTAGTCACGTTGTTAAGAAGAGAGTGGGGTTTAGTCAAGAATTTCGACTATACACACTTTGTTTTTTTTAATAATATTTGGGAGTATCAGCCTTACACGTGTTACACGATTGGGCACCGCCATTTGACCCGTGAACTGGCACGTGCGACGGATTCGTATGCTTCTCTTCTTTATCTTCTACTAAACCACTCTTTTCTCGTCTTTGAAATAATAGGTTCTTTTTATTTTTGTATTTCATTTAACTATAATTTTAAATTAGTTTTTAAATAATTAAATTAATTTCAAAAAATATAATTTACAATTATAAAAATATTTTAAAAATACAAATTATTATTAAAATAGTATGTGATTATTATTACGTTACATATTAAATTAACTAATATTTTGATCATTCGATAATTAATTTGAATTTTTAACTGAGTTAGAGACTAAAATAACAGTGTCCTACATTTTTACGAATTAAAATGATGATTTAATCATTTTTCTTCTTCTTACAATACTATATAATTTTTTGTTTTAATATCTAAGAGGAATAAATTTTAGTAATTCGGAGGTTAATTGTAAAATATTTTTAACAAATTTTTGTTTATATTATTGTAGTTAAATTAATTTTATCGAGTTAGAATATAGGACCACTTTCTTATAACTTATTTGGTGTCCCTTAGTTTATCAAATAAGTTACACAAGAGCTCTTTCTTTAACAACCCTTAATTTTAAGTATTTTAATATTTTCTAATGATGAATGTGAAACACTTTTAATGCATATTTCCTCTAGTCACAAATATAAATAAAAGTTAAAAATTTAAGTAAAATATATTG
>JBBPBR010000008.1:56592531-56616207 GCA_037974775.1 Cicer pinnatifidum
AAAAAAAAAAAAAAAACGAAATCCTAAAAAAATATAATTAAACAAAAGCACAAACAAAAAGGGGCAGAATTTTCATTTTTACCAACCAAAAAAACCTGTCCCACCATCCCCAATTAGTTTGCTAAAAAAATTAATAATAACCTAAAAACCTAATTGAGCATAAAATAAGAATAATCAACCAAAAAGGTAAGGGATTAATGATAATGTATCATTTTAATTGTTGATTGATATCATAATCAATCTTATTCATTTTCTTTCATTGCCTTCCATAACCACATGCATCATGAAACGTCTACATTATTTTTAGTGGGCTCTATAATATTGAAATCCTAATTAACCTAAGACTACGAGGCAAACACAAAATTAAAAAGACCAAGTGAAGCTGTAGCAATTCAAAGAGGTCTTAAGTTTATATCTTATAGTTCACTACATAGAGGTTTTTTTTTTTCTTCAAATTTATTTCTATGTTATTGTGTACATTATGATTATGAATCTCCACTATGTGCTTCTTTTGTGTTTATTTAAACCCAAATTCTGTTCAAATTAAGCTAAAATATAAATAAAAAATTATTTCACTCTTCTCACTCAAAGTTATAATCAATAATATTATTTATGTATTGACGTGTTTATCTGTCTGTTTTATTGATAAAAAAATTAAATAAATCCATATTTTAATTATTTCATTCATTTTTGAACTTTGTTAGAGATTTTAGCTTTTTTAATGAAGTATAAAAATTGAAGTTTCGGGACTTTTAACATATTGTAGATATGATACTCTAACTTGGGAGGAAGGGCCAAATTTTTGAAGAACTTACACAATATGGAGTACTCTTCTGCTGAAATGGTGAAGTCAAAATATTTATTCATTTTTATCATGTTTTCCATCTAATTTATAATTTATAATGTATATTTTATTTTCAGATATGTGTTCTTAAAGTAAATACAGATTGTGAGGCATGTAAAGTAAAAGTGATGCAGATCTTGCAAAGAATCCGTGGTATTTTCTTTTTTCTAATAATTTTTTCATAATATAAATTCAAAATTTAACCATAATATTTAATTATTCTTTATATACCTTTCAACGTTATATCATTTTACTATAATTTATTTCTCTTGAGATTCGAAAGTTTAAAACAAACAAAACATGTGTTTATCCATTGAAAATTGTAGCAAACAAGGAAAAATACTCCTTAAAAATATGAATTCAAAGCATGGTTGAATTTTTCTATTTAAAATTGTAGCAAATTAGGCAAAATATGTTATGTTATAGACATTATGTTTGAATTTTAAATTGACAAAATATATATATATATATATATATATGATTTTGATCTTTTTATCATTCACTACAATTTCAATTTCAGGGGTCTATAATATAACGATTGATGGAGAAGATGGAACAGTGAGAGTTAACGGAAGAGTAAACCCGAATAAATTATTGAATGTGTTAGAAAAATATGGAAAACATGCTGAAGTTAAGTATGTAAAATTTGATGGTGAAGTAGTTGAAAGAAATCCTAATTACTACGGTGAACATGGATATAATTATAATCCTTATGATAGCATGGAATATTTTTCATATCCTCCACCTTTACCTTATCCTCAACATCAAGGATATCATCATCAATATCCATATTTTTCTCAACCACCACCTCTACAGCCGCTGCCACTAGTACCATGTCAATTTCTACATCCTCCTCCGCCGCAATTAGTACCATGTCAATTTCCGCCACCTCCTCCACCGGCGCCACTTTGGGGGCAAACTCAACCTGGACCGCCTCCGCCGCCTCGTCCTTATGGTTATGGACCTCCTCCTATGGCATCATTTTGTCCACCTCATAATCTCCCCCAAGATGAGTACACAAGACAAAATAATCCAAACAAATGTGCAATGATGTAGAGATTGAAAATCAGAAGCAAGAAGAAATTCAAGTGATTATTTATGCTAAAGTCTAGTACTCTTTATTTAATGTAAAATGTTAGGCCATAAACTATATGTTGATTATGAATTCAATATTTTTGTGTTTTCCTTGGTTTGTACATGATTTTCTGACTCACTATTTTTGGTATTGGGTAACGACATGGCCAATAGTGTCATCCCAAAGCAACAAATTCCCCTTTCTTTTAAATGCTACAAAGCTATAGTAGAGAAAAAATGTAGTTGGTCCACCGAAAATGTACAACAAATATATTTGAACATAGCATCAAAACTATCAGCTTCTAAGCATAATAGGCTAAAAAAGGTGCCACAATTTTGCTTTCCTCCAACATGCCATGTCAAGTTGATTCTGAATCATTTTGGCACTAAGCTCATGCAAATAGTCTATACATTTGCTTATTAACCATGCTTAGTAGTGGGAATATTTCAAATTATTTGATAGGAGTTTATCCCCTAGCCTATGAGACTCTCTTACTAGACTAGACATTTTACCGGCAATATATTTGGATTTTGTATTTAAATCAATTTATCTGTATCTTCTAAATTTTTAAACTATTTTTTTTATATGTTTAGAATATATAAGAATTTATTTTATAAAAATTTAGAATTTTTAACAAAAAGTTAAATCAAATTATGATTTTTTAAAGTGATTTCTTTTTATATTTAATTATTTTTTATTAAAAAACTGTACATGAGATTTTTATAATATTCTAGATATTTATTCAAAAGTTTGCATGATACATATGAGCTGATTTAAAAATAGAGACTAAAACTGTTGATAAATTTTTTTTGAAAAATTATTGATTGATAAAGAATTTTAGAGAAATTAAAAACGAAATATGATATATTTATAATGAACAAAAATTTAATTAACTCAAAAATAAATACAGACTTAATAAATAAAAATAAGGTTTAATTATAGTTTTAGTCTTTATATTTTTAACGATTCACAAAATTGATCTCCTATTTTAAAATTTGATAGTTTTGATAACTTATTTTAATTTTTTAACTAAAAAATTGTGATGTAATATATTTTAAATAACATGACATATGATACGACAATTTAAAATGATTAGTACTCATGAAACCGCAATAAAATCCTCTAAAAATTTAACTTTCAAATTTAATTTATTTTTATTTTTATAATTTAACAAATAATATATGAATAATTAATGCATTTAGATTGTTTTATATCATGAAATTTTATACAACATTATCTAAAATATATTTAATTGTCAATTTTTTAATTCAAAAATTTAAAAAAAAAATTATAATTGCAAATTTTTAAAATAAAACGACTCATTTCATAAAACAATAAAAATAAAGAAATTTTATAAAACAATAAAAATAAAAAAACTAAAATTCAATTTAAAAGAAAATAAAAGACAGAAGTGTGATGTGAATTGTTAGTTATCCATCTAAGTTCCTAGTGAGGAGATGATACTGAACTGTGTTAGAGTGAGAGCTACATCCATGGCTGTTCCTTCATTCACATTATTAAGAACAAGAAAAATAAGACACACATTATTCTTCTGCTCTGCTTCTTCAACCATCAATACTCAGCAATTACGTTCTCAACTTGATCACCTTCATGTGGAGGCTCACTCCACCAGAACCAAGGGTAGGTACCCTTCAATTGCTCTATCCTCATTTTTCATTCTTTCCTTCCCAATACAAACTCTTTACCAATATGCCTCTCAAGATTGTATGATTAAAATGGCACTTATCATTTATTGTGTCAAAATTATTTGTCAACTTGAATTTACAAAGATTCATTAGGAGAAAAGAATTCAAGAAATTATGAAAAGCAAAATATCAAATGGATTCTATGAAATAGTATAAGTTTGTGTTCAAATTGTACCATGCTAAAAAATTACACTTAGTCTTGTTTAATAGGTTGACAAATACTAGCTACATGAATTCTGTGATACTATTTACTCTTTGCTTTATGATTTTGATCTTTTTCACCTTTGATAGAAACCTACCTAGTGAGGACATGATTATTTTGTTGTTTGTCCAAAATTAAGATAAAATGTTATTTAAAAGGCTATAAAAGCTTAAGTGTGGTGGTTAAATACAGCAAATAGTGCTAGATTGAGGCTCCTAAGATTATCAGAGTCAGCAGAGAAGCTTCAAAAACAAGCAGCTATAAGCATGCAGAAGGGGGATGAAGATTATGCAAGGGATATGCTTTTTCAGAGGAAAAAGGTGTTGCAGGCTTTGGAGAAGTCTAAAAGGCGCATTGAATTACTTGATGAGCTTTCCACAAAACTAAGTGAGGTAAAGTGAATTTTTCAATAAATACTTACAAGATTCATGTTTGCTGTTATATTTTTCATTGCCATCATTATGACAATGATGTCATCATAATCATAAATGCCAATATGTTGAGGAAGAACAGCTATGTTAGTTAGTTCCGGTTATTTCAGGCAATATCATTGAAAGAAAGTCAGCTAGTTGGAAATGTCACTATGAACATTGAAGACACAGCAGAAGATGCTTCAAGTCTAGTTCGAATCATTCCCCCGAAAGAGGAAGATATAAAAGATTCTACCAAGGATGATTTTGATCCTAATATGATGACGTTCAGCAATATTCAAGATGTGCATGTTTCTTTAGAAAGCCAAGATAATCTACTTGATGATAAGGAGACAGAGAATCTTCTAGGATCAATTAGCACAGACACTGGGAATGAAAATAACATACCCAGCAGCTTGTCAGAAATATCCTCTTACGATGATTTCACGGAACATATAGATCAAAAGCTCCGCGAGATTGAAGCTGAACTAGTTGCTGTTTTGAATGTCTCAACCTTATTACTAGATAGTGAAGAGAGACCAAAGAATTCCAGGTTTCAACAAACAATGGAACTCCTTGAGAGCATCCATGGCATTAGACAGAGGTACAACATTTCATTTATATCAAAGCATAATTTAGACTGTCGCATTTGATGATTTAGATATGAACATGGCTTTAAATAAAGGTCCGCTACTGTGATTTGGGCCACCATATAACAATTTTTTATGTTGCTGAAACCACAATGCAATCGCAGTTCTCCGCCATATCAAGGATTGCGATTTGCGACACAACTGCAACTGTTGTCGCGGCCACTATTTTAAAACCTTGGATATGAAATTTAGTTTTGATTAGGTGTTTCTTAGCTGTTTTAATTTTAGATTATTGCTAAGAGCATTTGTTGTATGAATAGAGCGAAAAAGTAATGCATGGCTTTTCTAAAATTTCCTAACTTACAGAATCAAAAGTACTAAGGAAGCAAAAGTGAGGATCTGATCAATTTTGCTTTCCTCAACTAAGCTTCTGCTAACAGGTGAGAACTAACTAGAGTCATAAAATAATCTGCTACAATTTTATTGTAGCCCTCAATTACTTCATGTGGGAATAGGATAGACATATTTGATATTCTTATTATTATTATCAGTTCAATAGCGTCTAGACGGGCACGTGAGTGAATCTATTGTTATTACGGATAAAATTATTGAATTTGATGTAGTTACTTATTAAATTTGAGAAGCAATGGTAATTTTGGAAAATAAAAATGGCCACACCAAAATAGTGTATCCCGTTTATATATGTTATTACAGTGCAAAGAGGTATTGATTTGTGCCTAAATGGCTTGGCTGTATTGGAATTTGTAAATATGGCTTCCAAGATTCATATATGTTTGCTTCATGCAATACATAAATTCCATTTATACTTCGTGAAGTTCGTACAAAGATATGGTCACAGGTTTGGGCTATTGTGACTTGATGATATGGTCACAGGTTTAAGTTGCTGAAACAGCTACTCCATCCATGGAACAAAACTGCAAACATGGTCAAAAGTTCAGAATAGTGGTGGTGGTCTCTTGTACTGGTTTATACATTTTTAAGAGATGGTTGAATTAGACAGTTTCCATGAGGTCAGCTAGAGTTATCTTCCCATACACGCCATGGTCCAAGGAATCAAATTGTTTGCTAATTTGCAGAATGTCTATCTCAGTAATCTTCCCCATTTGCTTAAGTTTGTATATGACAAATTCAGACTTACTGCACATAAAGTAAAAGGTTAATAAAAATGTAGCTGATATATGTGATAAAACTTGAAAAATATGAACATATATCGGCTGCGCAGAATGTGTTTTCTGTCTTTCTGGGAAAAATTGGCATATTGCACTTCAAGAATTTCTTAAAAGGTAAATGAAAAATACAACTTCAATGAGAATACAGCTCAGTATTTTCCATTGATAAGAAAATTTCCGCATCAGCTTTGCATGCAGATTTAGGCTTATTGATAATCACATAATCTCTTCCTCTGTTTGAATCTGTTTTGCTACATTTGCATTCTCATTTTGATATATCAGAACTTTAATTTCTATGATGCAACATATAGAGTTGAAAACATTGTAAAACAAACAGAATGGAATTATGTCAATATGCTTCCTGAGATTCTAACTATTGGCATTTGAACTGAAATTCATGTTTCAGCTTCAGGTAGTTCAAAGTTTCTAAAATCATTTATTGTTTTGGTTAATTCTGACATAAATTCAAATCTCATTTTTAATACTTCTGCTATCCAAGTGAAAAAGCACAAGGATAAATATATATTAGATTATCAATAATCAGGCATACCTGATTGATCCATCATTATCAAGGTCTGCAGCCGCCAAATCAGATAAGGTTATCTTCTTCTGAAGAACCCTTTTCGCCATCTCGCGGCTTCTCTTTTGCATACTATAATCAGTGAGGTATAGAAACGCCCTTGCAACTGCCAACGTGCTTACCAAAAGCCACAGAATCGCAAAACATCTTCCAGTTAAAGTTCTGAAAGAACGATCTCCGTAACCAACCGATGTAACCGAAGTAATGGAGAGATAAAAACTGTCAGCCCAATTCATATCCTCTACAAAGTGTGCTGTAACTGCTCCAATAGCAATGCAGACAATAACAACAATCAAAGCAACACAAACTTTGGTTCTTATCCTCATTCTTCTTTTCTCTTCATCAACCATATAAGTCCTAAGAATTTTCTTGTATCTATCTTCATCCATCATGCTCAATAAGAATGCCTCATTTGTATCACAAATGTATACAACCAATTCATTAAGCATAAAACCAATAAATCCAAAACCCACCAAAATGAAACCACATGTAAACATCTTTGTAAACATGGTATCAGGAACAATATCTCCATACCCTATAGTGCATAGAGTTACCATTGTAAAGTACACAGCATCAACAGGCCTGAATGTAGTAGTTCCTTTGAAACTCCCACTTATCATGTACACTGTAACCCCAATAGCCACATACAAGAAAACAATAGCGAAAGATAGTCTAACTATTAAACTCGATGACTTAGGTGCATGACTATGTTCAAAAGGCTCATGAAAATCCACTCTCATGTCGGTGAAAAATAAGGATGGAGCAGAGCGGGATCGATGAGTAATCTTCCCTTTCACGATGCTTAAGTTCGCTATGAGGTTAATATAAGAAGTGTTTTTGGATTCATTGATGACATGAGAAGAACTTGATTGAGATAGTGTTGGGGAGGGAACAAGGTCATGGAAAGGTTGTTGTTGATTGAGTAATGGTTTACTTGGTGACTGTGTTTCTCCTTTAGTGGAGAAAATGGTGAGGAGAGGCTCATGCATTGTGCATTGATCAGATTTGAATTGGAGATACTAATGGTGGTAGCAAGCTAGTATCATAGGTTCTTTCAACTACAAGTCAAACAAGAGGAAAGGGGGTTAGTTGTTTGTGGAAATGGAACAATGGATTCCTAGTGACTACAAGAAAATCTCAACTATTCTATTTTTATCATTAATTTATAATAATAGTTATTTATTTATCGAGGTTTAACTCTAAATTGTCTGATTTCTAACAAAGGGTCTCTATTGTACTAACCATGTGAATGCACAATTCTGCGATTGCACGGAATCCAAGTCTACTAAAAAAATTATTTAATGCATCTAATATAGATACTAATATAAGATATATTAACAAAATTTCATTTTTAATGTTGGATGTCTTTTACCTACATAGTTTATTATGAGAAGTGTGTAAAAAACAGTTTATTCTGATAAGGAGAAAATTACAGTCCGTGAAGAATTAGTAATTTCAATTTAATGGACACTAATATTTATATATTCCTTTTGGCCCCAACGTGGAACAAGAGCCCCTTTATACCACAATTCAAAAGGAAAAAGGGCAATATATAGATTCATTCATGCCCATGTTCATGTTCATCTAACCAATGTAAAAATTTATTTCAAAAACAAACATTACATGAAATAAACCATATCTCAAAATCGACCTTAATAATCAATTTTTACATTTCACCAGTTATTGGCCTTACCTAATAACTGCTAAAGATATAGCCATATATTCTACTTATAAGTCCTAATAACATCTAGAGTTAGAGCCATACAACTGCACTGCAAACATCTATGAACTGAACAATTTTGAAATCATGAAGCGACGACTTGCACCATTTGGTGGCCTAACTGCTGCAGCAGTTTTAGGAACATCTTTGTGAGGCACCGTTTTCCGTACTTGCGCATGAGTTTCTGCTTCGTGTTGGAACATTCTAACCAGCTCTTGAAGCTCTAGTTTTCTCACAGTAACATTTTCTTCAACAATGGGTTTTTTCAGCCCGAGATAAAGCAATCCAATTCCAATTAGCACTGCTCCCACCACAACTAGGATTACAGAGAAAAGAGTGAACGCATAAGGAGTTGCAGATCCAGGTATTCCATCCACATTTATGCCAAAAAGTCCAGTGATGATGGAAAGGACAAGACCACAACCCCCAAACACTCCCAAGTTATGTGTAACTGTGAGGCTTCTGTCCTACAATATGTAGCAAGATTGTGAGTGCATTAACTTCGTTTCCTAGTTGGAACCAAAAATGAAGATACCAGGGTGTGTGCCAAATAAATCTCTTGCACACTTACATTTGTAATTGAATGAAACTTATGTATATTAAATAAATGAATTCAATAAAACAATTGTTTGTCGCCATCGCTATTATAGAGATTAAATTTCAGTGGTCAGTAGAGATTACAAAACCTGCAACCATGCCCGGACAGCGCTTTGCATTACATCTTGGATTGTGAACAAGCGACCTCGAACTGCTTCTTGCTCCTCAATCATTTGCCTTGTACTTTTCATTACTCCTGCCAGCAATGATCTTGTTACATTTCCTCTCAACTGTTGCAGAAGTTCAAACATAATTTCTTCTCGTGCATGGAGTGACCATTTCACTCGTATAACCTACTAGGTCAAAATAGTGATAAAGGAACATGTGAAAAATTCCAATGTACCAAAATTAACATAATTACTATGCACAAGAAAACTATGAAATCAGATTTATAACAAACAATTTAAAGTTACTACAGCAGAGCAATCGGTTAATATGTGTGATATATAAAATTCTACTCTATACAACATTCTTATTTTTTAGCAAGATACATACAGTGACAAGAAAAATACCAATTAAATTATAAGAAATAAGATATTGAAAAGACAGAACCAACCACATTTGAAACAGCTGAGAAATCCATGATATACCTCAAAGGTTTCCAATTAGTTTTGAATTTCATGTTGGTTACATGATTCATAACAATCCTTTTCTTTTCCTTCATACTTTTTCTGGTACTTTTGGCTTTATGCTACTATCAATTTTATGATGCAAGAAAGAAAATTTTGTCTTGTCGGAAAAGGGAACAAACAAATCTAAATACAATAAAATGAGCAAAGCACTCACAAGCATGTTATTAAATAATACAAAAATAAAGAAACATATTGCAACTGCCAAATAAAGTTTTTGCCCAGCATCATCAACACCAATACAATTTGTGAAACCAAATTATAATTTCACAGAAGATTCTCAACCAGTACAGTATTAATCAGTCTGTGATCTGCAGAATTACCTGGGTTGATAATCTTCTAATTTCCTGGTTCAATATTATAGTGAACAGATGCAAATCCTCCTGGTTCCTCCTAACAAGAGGGAAAAAAGAACATTGTAAATCCAAGTTATAAACAAAATAGATGAAATGACTACCTATGTTAAAGATTGATATCAAGGCTTTTGATACTATTTATTGGAACTTCCTAATAAATGTTTTGTGCGCCTTAGGTTTTAATGGAACTTTTTGTGGGTGGATCAATACAATTCTTCACTCGTCTAAGCTATCTATTTCTATTAATGGTAAAGCGGTGAATTTTTTTTATCTGTAAAAGGGGAGTCAGGCAAGGGAATTCTAAGCTGGTTGTTGATGAAAAATTGCAGATGATGTCAGGGCCTCGAGGCTTTGTTGTTGTTTCACGATTACAAGCAAGTTTTTGGTCAAGTAATTAAAGAGAAATGTAAATTTTTATGGGTGCCACCTCTCGCACTAGATCCTCTAGTATTGCGTCCACTTTGGGTTTCTCTAAAGATAGAATTCCTTTTCTTTATTTAGGGGTTCCAATTTTTAGAGGGAAACCAAAAGCTCACCATTTAATACCCATTGTTGACCGCATCAAAAACAAGTTTTCCTCTTGGAAAGGGTCCATGCTTTCGATCATGGACAGAATTCAGCTGGTTAATACGGTTATTCATGGTATGCTCTTCTATAGTTTTCGCATTTACAATTGGCTCGCTAACATTCTTAATTCCTTAGATACTTGGATTCGGAATTTTATCCTGTCTGATAATATCTTTACTCAAAAAGTGGATACGGTTGCCTGAAAACATATTTGCAAACCTGTTATAGATGGCGGCCTTGGATTAAGGTCCATAAAGGCAATCAACAAAGCTAGTCTGATAAAGCTTACTTGGGACTTTGTTAGTTTAAGGGCGCAATGGAATTTGGTACTTAAGCATAGAACCTTCAGGAACTCCTGCAACATTAAGTATCATATCACTTCTTCCATTTGGCCTGGGATTTGCACCAGCTTCCACACTATCAAGGAGAATGCTTCCTGGCAGCTTGGGGATGGCTCCAAGATTAACTTCTGGACAGATACGTGGGTTTCTAAACCTGTTACTGATCTGCTTGAGATTCCTTCTGCCCATCACTTGCTCCAAGCCGAAGTCAAGAACTTTTGGGTAAATAGGACGTGGGCAATTCCTAACGCTCAAGGACGCCTATCTTTTTGCCAATCCTCATGGAGTTTCCGTGCCATGGTCTAAGCTTATTTGGAATAGTTGTATTTCTTCATCTAAGTCTTTGTTTTGGAGGATTTTCCGCAACAAAATGCCTACAGATGATAATCTTTAGAAGTGCGGATGTATGGTTGTCTAGGTCAGTCCTCTTTGTGGTCGAGCTCCAGAGGACACTTACCATCTTTTCTTCCAATGCCCATTTGCGAAAAGGCTTTGGCTTTGGCTTCAGAGTATTCTTAAAACTAACATCGGTTACTCCAATATTCTGTCTGTTTTACAGGTTTGTAATCGTAGTTGGTGCGCTCCGGTGCCCAATACCATTACATCTGCTATCATTAATGTTTTATGGGTTACATGGTTTAGCAAAAACCAAGCCAAGTTCAACAACAAAATCTTTTCTTTTCAGCAGGCTACTTCCTTGATTAGTTCCAATGTTTCGCTCTCTGGTAACTTTAGCTCTGGGAAAATGTCATTGTCAGACACCGATTCTACGTGCTTCAACCCTTCTCCATCAAAGGTCACCTTCCTTCTACCCCCTAAAATTAGACAGATTATTTGGCAATCTCCTGCTTATAATGTTATCAAATGTAACACTGATATTGCTGCAAGAGGTTGCCTGGGTCCTGCTGCTTGTGGGGGTATTTTTCGGGACCATAATGCTTTTATTTTAGGTTGCTTCGCGACTTAGCTGGGTAATCACAACACTTTTTATGCTGAGCTTATGGCAGCCATTTATGTGATTGAAATTGCTTCTGATAGAAGTTGGAATAATATTTGGCTGGAGTGTGACTCTAGATTGGTTGTGACATCTTTCAAGAATAAAAATATTGTTCCCTAGAAGCTTAAAAATAGATGGGACAATTGTCTTAACTTGACTTCTCGTAAGAGCTTTTATTGCTCTCATATTTATAAAGAAGGAAATGTGTGTGGTGAGAGACTAGTAAACTTTGGTATTTCTACCCAAGCTTTCATTTGGTGGAATTCATCCCCTTCTTTCATTCAAGAGGAGTGTTTTAGAAATAGAAATCAATTTCCTAATTTTAGATTTTTCTGATGTACCCTTTTTTTCTAGGTTTTTGTTTTTCATTTTGCTACGTTCCTAATTCTATCTCTTTGGGTTTTTTTGATAAGGTTTTTAACGAGACAATTGTTGTTTTCGCACACTGTTGTTACCTTGGGTATTGGTCTAGTCCCCCAAGCTTTATTTTCCCTCTTTTCATTCTAATATACTTTTTAAGGTGTTGTAAATGATAGGTGGTTGATTTGGGGTGCCAACATAGTTGGGATGCCAAATTTACCATATGATGCTTTTGCACTCTTTCTCTTTTTGGCTTAAAAAAAATGGTCATGCAATCACCTATTCATAAACATCAATTCCACTTCATCAGCAGCGCCAAAGACGTGTTTACGAAACAACCTGTGACATCATATGCATTAGTAACTAATAAAATATGACGGTGCTTATTAAAAAGTGATCCAAACTAAGTATGGTCTAAGATCACAATAGAATGTTAAGAGAATAAATTATTCACATATTGAAAACTTCAATCTCATCAAAAAAACATGATTAATATAGCCCTTAATATCAGGACCAGATTATGAACGAATAGGAAATCAATAATTTTGATAAAATATGGTTAAAGTATAAATAAATAAATAAGGAAAAGATAGAACGAAATTACGACCAAAGCCAGTCTAGTACTGCTAAGTGAAATAAGCTCAACAAGTCCACACATTATTACTGGAGCTAAAGCTACTAGGCCCATTACCCAGTCTGATACCCAAGCTTGCAGCATAGATGAGGACAATTCTAACATACAGCCGTGTAGCCGAAAACTTTTGACAGTAGTAAGGAAAAATAAAAAGAGGGGAAGGATTCTAAATACCTATGCTTAAAAGAGGGGGAGGGATTCTAAACCATATTTTGAGTTTCACTTCTTCATTTATCATAATGTTATCTACTGAAACAGATTCCTATATCTTCTTCCCTAAAATATTCTGAACAAGTAGACACAGCAGTTCCATATATTCTTTCAAATTTGACTATATTCTTACCTTCATATATTCATTAAGAAAAATAAAGTTTTCTTATCTTTATTGTGTGTACCATAATCATATCTAGTTACTATTTCAGGCTAGATATAGTATATCTACATATATATCCCACATGGAAGATTTAATCAATATCATGAATAGCAATTCACCTTAATAAAAAAGACACCGTCCAAAAGAAACAATTTTTGCACAAAAACCAACAAAGACGTTTTAAGTTGGTAAGCAGATGTAAATAATATTAACCTATCATCCCATCGTGCAAGACGACAAGCCAGGTGTGCTACAACCTCATGAATGCTGCGTGGAATGTTAGCTCCTCCGCCAGCCAGCATTTCCTGCAAAATACAGTTTAAGGTAACTAAGGATAAATAATTTAAAAAGAATCATGCTTTCGGAAAAATAACTGTCTAATTAACTGGGGTGGAGCCAACTAACTTACTAACCTGAACTTCTAAAATACCTAACACGTTGATGTTTGAAGCAGAGCCCTTAACATGCAAAACTGTCACCAAAAAGTTTTGTGCCTGCCATGCTCGTAATACAATGGGAATGTCATTTTCCTCAGCAAATGGATCGCCTGCAGACTGCCCTAGAAGTTCGAATAGTAATCCACCAGCGACTCGAACAGGAACCTGTCAAAATAAACATCAAAAACTTATTTAAAAAATTTGAAAGCCTTGACAACTACATTGAATCATTGACTTTAACTGAAAGAAGCACAACAACCAGGGAGAACACAAACCACAAGATGTCTCAGATGTCACCTATTTGCAAAATGGTAATAGCAAATTGGAATTCTTGAGTAAAAGAAAAAATTAGCAAATTTCACTAACGTATAACTAGTTTATTTACCTCATACAGAAGGTGTTTCATTCGGTCGCTTATTAATCTGCTTTCATCATGCAAAGCAATGCTAATGGCAGGATGTAACCATTGAGAACTAGCAAGCCATGTAGCAACATATGGATCAGCAGCATTCAAATGACACCACCAGGTTGGACCCACTGGCCTTTCCCAGTAAGGAGTTGCTACATCTGCAACAGGAACATCACTTTCATCATCTGTGAAATCATGTAGCTGTGATGCCCAGCTAGCATCACTATGAACAGCCTGAACAAGTTCCGAAACTCTAGCCCAACCAATTGGTTTCCAATAACTTCTTGGATAACCCTCTTTGCCAAAACAGTTACTGTTATTGAAATCTTCTAGATCCAATCCGCCAGATTCGTCAACCGGCAAAGATGATTCTTGAAAGCCGCCATTTCCACTGGGACTTCTTTTTAATGAATTAATTTGACTACCTTGAAAACCCTTCTTCTTGGCGACTTCTCTAACTGCTGCTGAAGAATGTACCTTCCGAGAGCTGCGGATGAACTCAAAAGCACAAATAAGTCCGTCAGTCCAAAGTTCCTTGGTGTGCAAGTTATCCTTGGAGGAGCAACGGACTTTATGATTCTCCTGCTCCTTCAATTCATTGTCAAGTGAAGCTGAATAATCTTCATTCACACCTTGCATATCGTACTCAAGTAGAGGAACCAGAGCCTCAACTACCATTGATGCGACACTAAGACACTAATTAAATAAAAACACCATAAAATCAATGAAGCATCACTAGAAAGTAGAAACAAACAAACAATATATAACTATGAGTGTAATAAGTACTGTTTCATTACACACAACATTGCCAATCTCTTAGCACTGAACTGACACTCACAGTCAACATAAAACAAAACCTAATCAAGCAGGGAAAAAAAAAGTGTCCAATCCAAATCCAACACATTGTTTTTACCTCACTCACTCTTAATTCAATTTGAGTAAATAAATAACAAAGAAGATATTGAAAAGAGTGTAATAAAACTCCCTCAGTCTCATAATCAGTGTCACTTCAACAGAAAAAAATTATCTTAAAATAAATCTCATTTTAGGTAACTTTAATCACTAGTATTTCAATTGTATACCCTTCAATCATTACTATATACACCACGTCCAAAACATTAATTCAATTTTACATTTATAATAAAGAAAATACATCAATAATTAGAAAAAATAATTTAATAAAATAATTATTCTCTTCATTTTATTTATATATAATATACCTAAAATAAACATAGTGAGAGAGACGGAGTAGCATTCCTCTAAAAAAAAAATTTAAAGTAGCGAGAATATGAATGGATGAATGAATGACAAGGTAAATAAATATATTACCTCTCAATATGGATTTCGATGCGAAGATGAAACGGAGAAAGATGTAATAGAGATGGAAAACATATGAGAAAGTAAGGTAAATATTAAGCAGCACATTATTATTATTATTCGGAGCAATTGAAAATGGAGAATGAAATTGAAAACGGAGAGAAGAGAAGATAAAAAGACGAACACAACCGCAACTCAATTACGGTGGCGCGCACGTGGTCACCTTACGGTGGCTATTGTGCCACATAAACATACAAACATATTTATTACATTAAAATTATTGGTTACAATTAAGAATTTCACTGCAGAACCTAAAATATATTCATTCATATGTACTATTATAATATTAATAATATAAATAACTTTTATACATACTTATATGTCAAATTATATTTTTTATTTTTATTATAACGTTGTAATATGATTTCTTGAAAATACATGCACAAAATTGGAAATCTATTCAAAACTTTTTGCACCAATGATGTGTAATAACTAATTTTGGATATATTGGGATAGTTAATTTTTCTAACGACATTAACAATAATTATAAGACCTATTAGAATTAATAATAATTTCTCTCTTTAAATTTAATAGTTTTTCCTGTTGTTGTACTATAATACAATTGTAGATGATCTAAAACATTAAACATAATGTTCTACCATAAATCATGTATAGTAATTAACATTTTTTTTATTCCCTTTTACGTCCACATTCCTTCTTACTAGTGCTTCTCTACATCTGTATTTTGGTGCGAGAGAATTTTGACAGGAGGATTTTAAATGATCAAGTCTATATTTTTGTATGCATTTTTTATTTAAAAAAAAATAGCATAATAGATAATTATATAACATTTCAATTGCACTTAATTTATTATACCTTCCTTAATTAATTTAGATGAAAAAAAGTTCTTCCCTCCCCTCCCTATCTTAGTCCCTCCAAACTCCCAAATCTGACACTTAGTTCTTTCTTTCTGATATGATAGTGAAGATATCTGATGTAATACTAATAATCATACTCATTGATTGTTTCAACATTTTATATAATTATTCCGTTATATTAATTAACATATAAATGGAATTGAATTTCAGTTTAACATGGTTTCAAAGTTAATTGTTAAGGCCAATAGGACAGGTTATGATACACTTGGAAGTTGGAACAAACAAATATCTTTATAATATAAGGAAGATAGTGTAGGTAAATATGTAGCTAAGAATGGAATGAAAATAGTAATAATTATATACCATGAGATATCTGCTTGTGAAGGCAATTGATATGAGGCAAAGTTAGTAAGAGTTAGGAAGAGTAATGCAAAAAACAGCAATTTATGGTGTGGTTGGTATAACTTAACTCCATCCTAATATCTGATCATTCTTTTGTGCTCCTATAAAATTTATTCTCATAATGCAACTACTTAAACCTTCAATGTAACAACAGGAAAGAGCGATTTACTCTTTGTAACTGCTGCTCCTTTAATCCAAAAACTATCTTATGTTTGGTGAAATGGAACACAAGCAAGAACAAGACAATGATAACCAGAATCATATGTCTGGTATTGATGTTACATTAATATCTCCTAAAGTTCCAAAATCTGTTTCACCAGTTTCTTCTGCAGCCGAGGGGGAAACCTTAAAGCGGCCACGCGGACGCCCAGCGGGTTCCAAAAACAAGCCTAAGCCGCCAATTATTGTCACTAGAGATAGTGCTAATGCACTTAAAGCTCATGCTATGGAAGTGAGTTCTGGCTGTGATGTGAATGAGAGTTTGTTAAACTTTGCAAGGAGAAAGCAACGTGGTCTTTGCATACTTAATGGCACTGGTTGTGTGACAAATGTAACGCTACGCCAACCAGCTTCATCTGGTGCCATTGTGACTCTTCATGGTCGATTCGAGATTCTCTCGTTGTTGGGGTCGATTCTTCCCCCGCCAGCACCACCAGGAATCACTGGTTTGACAATTTATTTAGCAGGTGCTCAAGGACAAGTTGTTGGAGGTGCTGTGGTTGGTGCTTTGATTGCTTCAGGACCTGTTGTGATCATGGCTGCGTCATTCATGCACGCTACTTTCGATCGTCTGCCGCTGGAAGAAGATGAACTTGCTGCTGCAATGCAGAATCAGCATTACCAAAATGGACGCACGCATCATCTCGATATCTCTGACTTATATGCAATGCCGCAGAACCTCCTCATGAATGGTGCAATGCCTCCTGAGATTTACTCCTGGGCACCAGGGCGAAACTTGTCAAAAACCTGAAACTTAGGCGTACTATTTGTTAGTAGTTGTTGTCTCATTCAAAAATTACACTATATGATAGCTATAATGTCACCAGATTCTTGTACAAGCAAGGGTATAAGAAGGTTGACATTGCTAAACAAGATCATATGCTTATTCTGTTGTACTACTATTATCAATTGATTTAACAAATTAATAAGTGCTATGATTTTAAAAACCTTTAAGTCTACTTTTCTTAGTTGGATATCATATTTGGAGCATTTGATGTTCGAACACCAAAAAGCAAAAATGCATGTATTAACAAGCAAATTGGATATTTAGATTGTGTGGTTCTAATGTATATTGTATTTCTTCTCTATGTTAAATCTACTATTTCTATATATAGATTGATGTTAAAATTTCACAAGTTCATCATTTCACAGATAATCAATCTTGAAGTGAAAAACTGGAGTTAGTCAATAAATGGTAGATCTCTTGAGTCTTAGGATGCAGCCTTCCCCCAGCTAGAAACTCGTGAACTTCTCCATATAACTCAATTGAACTGCAACCCGGTTCTTTCTCTGTCAAGTTTTCCTTCATCAAAACCCTTTGTTCCATTGCCTCTTCAAATTTGTTGGATGCAGCATAAACATTAGACATAAGTACATAACCACTAGCATCACTAGGATTTAACTCATAAAGTCTTTGTGCAGCCCGTTTCGCTCTCTGTACATTTCCATGCTTCCTACAAGATGAAAGCAAAGATCCCCATATAATGGCATCTGGCTTAATAGGCATACCCTGTATGAGTTCTTCAGCTTCTTCTAGGAGTGCAGCTTGACCTAGCACTTCAACCATGCATGTGTAGTGTTTTATTGATGGTTCAATCTTATACTCATTCATCATCAATGCAAAATAGTCCTTTGCTTTATCAACTGCTCCTAAATGTTTACAAGCAGTTAAAATACCAATGAAACTTACAGAATCCGGCTTAAATTTCGAAAGTTCAAGCTCAGAGAAGAACTCAAAAGCTTCTCTTTCATGACCATTCATGGCTAGTCCAATTATAATGGAGTTCCAACATGATAATCCTCTTCCGGGGTATGTCTCAAACACTTGAATAGCATTTTCAACAGACCCACACTTGCAATACATATCAATTATTGCTGTGAGAACAATGACATTCAACTCAAAATCGTTCCTTTTTATATAATCATGAACCCATTTCCCATGATGAAGTGCTCCTAAATGAGCACAAGCATTTAACAAACTCACCATTGTAAACTCACTCGGTTCAACCCTTTCCTCAAGTTGCATCTTGTGAAAAAGTTCTAATGCCTCCATTAACTTTCCATTCCTAACATATCCACTAATCATAGAATTCCAAGTAACTGAAGTTCTAGTGAACATTTCATCAAATAGCTTCCTAGCTTCATCAATCTCCCCACACTTAGCAAAACCCATAATCATTGAATTGAAAGCTACCACATCACCAAGTTCCAATTTTTCATCAAAAACTCTTTTAGCTTCACTCAACAGTCCACTATTAGCATACATATATATAATAGTATTATGAATAAATTGATCCCTTTGAAGACCCAATTTCACAACCATGCCATGAAGCTGAGACCCATAATCTCCAGCACCCAATTGAGCATACGCTTTGAAAACAGAAAGGTAAGTCAAATGTTGAGGTTGAATTTGAGAATACAACATGTCAACAAAAAGTGATATAGCAAATTGTGGGGTTGAGCTTCTAGAGAAAGCTCTGATAATTACGTTCCAAGAATAGAGATTTGGATTTGGCATTCTGGCGAACAGTTTGTAAGCATAGTTGATGTTGCCAGATGGAGAGGCACAGAAGGTGAGGACACGGGTGGAAGCTATGGAGTTATGAGTAAGGCCAGTTTTGATGATGTGAGGATAAATCATATGGAAGTGTTTGAGGGTGGTGCAGTGGTTTTGGAGCATGGTGAGACATGGTTGATCAGAGATGAATTTGGATATTGAAGGTGGTGGTGGTGGTGGTGATTGAGAAAATAAAGAACAAAGAGTTAACATTGTTTGTGGTACTTGTTATTGGAAAACAATGAAGCAGATAATAAGGAATCTATGTTATGTTTGCTTTTTTTTTCTTTTTTTTCTTTCAACCATCAATATAAATAATTAGTATTTATGGATAGAACTAAAAATCTTCAAGCCACAAATCTAGTACACAAAAGAAAAATTAAAAATCTTCAGCAACAATTAAGGGGCACCTTTCAACGCCTACTTAAGGTAAAAGACTCTAATTGGGTTAACATGAAAAATAAAAGCAGTGTGAAATTACAAATAATCTTGGCATGTTCTTTTTGAATTACATGATCCAAGTAATTTAGTTGTGGTGGGAATTCAATGACTTCACATAATTAGTTGAATTAGTTCAAGAAAGTTTGACTTATATACTGATGAAACAAAAACAGTGACATAACATAAGACATGAGCTGGGATGCAACATCATGTGAACCGTTCTTTACAACAGAGTGCATGAAATCAGTTAAAGTATAAATTTTGAATACAAAAAGAAAACATAACATATGATAGTACAATCAAATATCAGTAATTAGTAATGTCATTTAATTTGTGAGCTTAGCTTAATTAAATGTTTGTATATAGACTATATAAAAAAAAAATTAAAAAGAGAGAAAGGAAAAAATGTATATATAAATCACTGCACCCTCACTTACTAGCCTACAAAACCAACCTATATTCCTAAATACTTCTTCCTTTACTTTGTTTTCAACCTTCTTCCTCCACTTTTTCCCTCCTTTTTGCTCCTTCACCCCTTCAACTCTCTTCTGCACCCCCACCTAATTTTTGCTTTTTTCTCTATCAGGACCACATACACTCTATCACTATACCAATATATATATACTTTTAGTTGAACTTGAATCATTAGCCCAAAAACACCTTCCCTTTTCTCTTTCATTCATTCAAAGGAACAAACAACTCCACATTCAACAAAAACTAAGATTCAACCGTCGCTTTGCTTCGAGCATATGGTAGTGAAAAAGAGACATTGCTGCCACGATCTATTGAGATTCAACCCTTGAAAAAGGAGTGTCACATAAGAAGAAGTAGAACAATAGGATTAAAGATGGAAAGGAGTGTATGTTACTATGTAATATTTCTCATGCTGAGTCAAATCCTATATTCAGGTGATTTTCTTTCTTCACTTCTTAATTTGTATCTCACATTTTCTTGTATTTCCAATTGATTCTCTTTGTATGCATTTTTTCTTTTCTTTTTGACTAACAATACATTATTTTAGACCCTTTTGAATATGGTTTGAATTCTTAAAACACAAGATGCTTTTCCTTCTAGCAAAAATTAATTTGGCTTAGGCATTTCTATTGCTTTATACATGTTGGACTAATTGGGTGCAATCCACTTTTCAATTTGATATTCTCCATTTTTATTTTTTTTCTGTTGGAATATACTTCATTAATTAATTGAGCATCTTTACTTTCTATTTTATGGAAAATAAACAAATAAAATTTTCTTGCACAAACTGTTGTCTCTTGTATTGTTCAGTCACATATTTTACAAGCTACATCCTCCAAGCAATTATAGAACCATAGTATATAGAAATATGAACAAGTCATTTTCATTATCATTTTTCTTGAGTTTCACATTGAACAGTTGCATCCAACATTTCTCCAGTTCCACATGCAGTTTCTTGAAATGATACAAGGGCCCAACTACTTTGACTATTATTTGGGGTCTCAGTACTTAGGATACCCTACATGTCTCTATTTTCCAATATTCTAGATGCTCTATAGCAACAACTTGTTGGCTTTTGAAACAATAGATATTAGATAGGTCTAATGGACTAATATAATAATTAGTTCTATTTTTATTGAAATTTTCTCCCAACTTAATAATAGGAAAGCACTTTTTGAGTTGAGATTCACTAACACGACACTGACACATATTTAGTATTAATAATGTAATATATTAAACACGACATTGATACATTGTCACTGATAATATATTGGTATCGTGTTAAAATTGGACACATTTTAGTTTAAAATGTCAATGCTATATAGTTTTTGAGTTTTATGCAAAGTTTAATGATATAGATCCAAGTTGAATTCAGCTGTCCATTTTTATGCAACTTTAAGAAAACAAGTTTAAATTTTATGACAAATAAATATTGTTGGTATCTCTCTTCACATGTTTTAGAAACAGAACAGACAAAGTAATTCAATTATGATTTCAAATTCAGGTTCAAGTAGGACAGAAAAGGAAGCACAAAGACATGTTAGTAATGTACTAATACATGAAGAGAAACAAAAATTTACTGACACAATTTCTAGTGTCCAAAAAGACATTACAACTCCAATTACTACAATTCCAAACTTAGTACCAACAATTTCAACACCTCCATTTTTAAATCCTAATTCCAATCCAGATACAGTTTCTCCAACTTCCACAGTTCCAATTACAAATCCAAACACAATGAATTCACCTCCAATCTCTTCAGGTTTAAGTTGGTGTGTTGCAAGTCCAAGTGCATCACAAATTTCATTACAAGTTGCATTGGACTATGCTTGTGGATATGGTGGCACTGATTGTTCACCAATTCAACCTGGTGGAAACTGTTACAATCCAAATTCTATACATGATCATGCTTCTTATGCATTCAATAAGTATTATCAAAAGAATCCTCTTCCAAATAGTTGTAATTTTGGTGGAACTGCTGTTATCTCTAGCACTAATCCAAGTAAGACTTTTCCTATACTAATTTTCTTTGCAACTTTTTTCAATAATATTTTTTTTATAAACAAATGTTAGTAAATTAATAGTTGGTACTAGGACATGTGATTGTTGGTCTCCATATTGAATACACAAAATAGAAAAGAAACTTTTATTTCATTTTCTTAATAGACTTTGTGGTTTGAAGATATAGGAAGCTACTAAAGTGCTACCTGATACAAAAGTCAAACTTTTTTTTTTTCTTCTATACTTTGTTGGAAGCAGTATCTCAAAAGCTTCATTTTTTTGTCACAAATGTCTGGAATTATTGCTGTTCATTACATTTCATTTTCCATAAATCATGCATATAAAATAATAGGAATATAATGGCCTAGAGGAAATAATATAATATATATGGCCAAGAGGAAATTTTACAAAAAGCTTAGTCTGAATTAATCCTTGGATAATATATTTATGTCAAGTGTAAATTCCTTCAAAAAAAGTTAGGTGAGAATAGTAGTTGCCTGAAAAAGTTAGGTGTAGATAGTATATAATTGCTTTTTAACCCCTGTTTAATTTTATTTTATTTTACTAGTAAGATTTTATACCATTTAAGTTATTCCTTTGATAAAGAGAAATTAATTTGATGATAGTATATTTACGTGTTTAAATTTGTAGGCAGTGGAACATGTCAATATCCATCCACAAGGTGATCTTCCATAACCATATGATATTTTATTTTATGATATGTTGATTTATGAAAATGTTGATATTATATTAATTTGGTGTTAAATGTATAAAAATTGCAGTATAAGTTCATCAATGTTGAATACG
This sequence comes from Cicer pinnatifidum, assembly GCA_037974775.1. Classification (NCBI taxonomy): domain Eukaryota; kingdom Viridiplantae; phylum Streptophyta; class Magnoliopsida; order Fabales; family Fabaceae; genus Cicer; species Cicer pinnatifidum. Next base: position 56,615,645 of record JBBPBR010000008.1, read on the forward strand.
ACAAACACAAGTGGTGCCAACGTCTTTGGTTCAGTGCCAGTTCCTACCAATCCCTCTCCCTCTGCTTCCCCTCACACATTAAATATTAATACTTTTACATATTTTTATTTCATTCTTTCACTAATATCATTTCTGGAAATTCATTTTTCCAAAATTACTATCAATTTTGAAAAATACTATGGATGAGATCTTGTTTTTGCTTCTTTTATGGATTATTATATTTTTTTGGAGACTCGAAAACATATATAGCTATACACGAGTACCAAAAGGAGATACATAGGTAGAAATTAATATAATTTATGCTCTTATTACAAGAAATTGAGAGAGATAAATTTTTCATATATGTTTAAAAGAAATTTGTATAGTTTCCTTTGTTGTGATTGTGAAAAGAGTAGATAATAATCACTAAAACCTTATTTGTCAAAAATACATTTTCTCAATCTCTATCAACTTAAAAAAGTATAATTAGAAGAACTCATAAATTGTTGGTATAATGATATTTATTTGTATCAAGATATTTTATTACATATAATTAATGTAGCATGATGTGTTTCATTTAAATA
>JBBPBR010000008.1:56620441-56636241 GCA_037974775.1 Cicer pinnatifidum
ATATAAACCACTATAATATAAAATATACTTTTGTAAAGGGTGAATTACTATTATTATTATTATTTAATAATTAAAATAATATTAATAACTATTGTACAATTGTGATTTGAATTTCGTCACTTAAAACTACAAAAAACTACGAAGTCAATTTTTTAAAATCAATATAAACATACATGAATATGCAAAACTCTTTCATTCCCTTAACATCACAATTCATATCCTACATATAGCAAATTAATTTAAATAGCAAAAGATAATAAATAAAAAACATAAAAGTATAAAAAAAAAAAAAAAAAAAAAAGACTAATATCAAATTATTAGCACTTAACTTAAACTAAACATTTTTTCTTCCAATTAACTTTGAACAATTCCTTCATTCCCTGCTAGCATCATGTACTTATCCTTCCTAGTAAAGTTAGTACACTCAAATCCCAAAGCATCACCCAATTTTTGTTGTATATAATTTGCAACTTCACAACTTGACTTCCCTTCACTGCATGTAAGTTCTTTAGGTACCTTCCCAAGTATTTGTATATGATAACTAGGCTTAGGATTCATCAAGAAAAAGAAAGGGTCTAAACATTTCAAACCACTTGCTGTTGTACCATAAAACATGCTAACCTTTGTATTCATTGCCACAGGGACTATCTCATCTGCCAACTCAGCAAATAATGAACTAAACCTTAACAAATAAGGTTCCCTACAAGTTGTTCCTTCAGGACACACCACTAAGTCACCTTCCCTTAATAGCTTTTGCATTGTTTCACCATCTTTTTTTCTGTCCCTTGTTAACCTCACTGTTTTAATTGGTGCTATTAACTCAGAAACTTTGCTTAAACTATAAGTTACTGCTATTAATGGCTTGAATAATGATGTGCTTAAGAAAACAGGATCCAATAGTGTCCTATGTGTGCAAACAAACAGAACACCTTTTTCTTGTTCTGTTTTTTTAGGGACATTACCTTTCATTTTTATGTCTAGACCACTCCATATCCCTAATGCCAAAGCCCATTTGTAAGGAAGTAAAATACCAATAAGGATTCTATAAATTGCTAAAATGATTCCAATTGGTAACCATATGAACATGAAGAGTGTTGATGAAGGTGTTGGCAAAAATGCTAATCTTCCATCATGAAATATTAATGGTTTTGGATATTTTTCCCTTGGCATCTCTGACTTTGGATTATTCTTGAATTCTTCATTGTTTACTACAAAAGCTTCCTGTCATTATCATGCAATAGAATTTATTAGACATAATAATTTACTCATCAACATAATTATTAAAACATTTTTTTTTTGTCTTGTAACAAGGGATTTCAAGTAAAAAAGTCAACACTGACACAAGTTAATAGTACGTCACAAATAGTTTTGAAACTTTAATAAAATCACTGTGATTCGTCAAACTCTATGTGATTTCAAACATACACTAAGAAATACTAGTAGTAGTTAAGTTTCAAAACATTGGAGCTAACTTCAAAAACATACCTTGCAAGGGGAAATGAAAAGATGATCATGCAAAGTAGAGCTTCCAATTCCAATATCAGGTTTTCTATCACCAAAATAATCTTTGAGTGCTCTATGTTTCACAACTAAGCCAGAACCATTAACAAAACCACTGAAGTATCTTCCAACAGTGTGCAACTCTGTGCCTATAACATCACCAGCACTCAAATACTCTTTCAAAAACCCTTCAACCATAACTCTAGGCACACTTGTGATAACAACTCTAGACCCTGCTGAAGCAAAAACCTCATAAGCTTGTAGATTAAGATTCTCCAAATAAAACTTAGGTAAAACAGCCCTTGAAACACTTTCCATGTCCTTAATTCTTAAACCACAAAAGGTGATAAAAGTCATCACCTTTATCTTTAACTCATGATCCAAAATCAAGAGTAAAGGACATGACATAAGCAAGAAAAAGGCTCTAAAAATGCTGCCACCTTCAAAAGCAACAAGCATAAAAAAAGGGAAAAATGAATGTGACCTTAAGAGGACTCTATGAATGTCACAAACAAGTGTTTGTGACCCTCTACCCTCTAAATCACATTTTGTTATACTAGGAAAAAAAGAAGCTTGATGGGGTGGTTTAGATGAATGATATCCTAAATAAAAACCATAACTTTTCATTTTTCTTGCAGCTCTATAATATGAATTAGCAAGCAATTGGTATAAAACCAAATCTACAAGCCTTAGAAGAACCATTGGAAATATTATGCTATTTCAAAAAATTCAATCTTTTTTTTTTATGATGTTTGAGAAAGTAAAACAACAACAGAAAACAATGACTGAAAGAAAGTTATAGTAGAATTTGGAAATGTGTAATTTTGTGGTGAAAAGCAAAGTGTGAAGATGAATATTTATAGAGTCATTAAAGGAGTGATTGATGAAGCATTTGGTTAACCACACAGTTGGCATTAACTTCACCTTTCACATTTTGAATTCCTTTTAGATTTTGCTTTTTTTGGTATTAGCATTTGAAAAAAATTTATATCATGCTAGTGCTTCCAACATGTTGCCAGATAGTAATTAATAATATTTTTGCTTGGTTACTGACATTATATTGATTAGTTAGGTTAAAATGTTGGTGACCGCCTTAGAGAGTATTAGTAATATTTTTGAAAAAATAAAGTTGAACCAAACACACCCTTTATTATCTATTTTAAGATAATATTTGAACATAAAATTTAACATAAAAAATTAAAAAAAATACAGTATAAAATATAAAAAATTGATTATACAATATATGTATTAAGATAGGAGAAAAAATATTACATTTTTATGTATATATTATCTACATAAAATTATCAAATTTTGTTTTTAAATTTTATTTTTCTTTTAAATATTGATATAAATAGGCATATTATGTGTATAGTATTTTTTTCTTTGAATACCTAATTTCATCAAACAAATTGTGATACCAAATTTCTTCATTTTTTCTCTTGAAGTTTTTTTTTTACATATGGGCCAAATAGAAAGTTAGATCACCCACATAATTGCATCAATTGACTTTTTTTTTTAATAAATTATTTTTATTATCATCTTTAATTTGGTCAAAATGTTCCTTCCAGGTAAACTACCTTTTGTCTTTGACTCATAGCTACTTCCATTGTAGACTGTCACAGTTTGACTTTAGTTTGGTTATTTGTTTACACATTCCCAAGTTTGTTATTATTGATTATACTAGTACTACTTTTAATGGATCGGTTAATAGTTGTGGTTTTAATTGCTTAACTAAATGTGTTAAAGGTAATTAATTAAACTTCTCATGTGGAATTTTTTTTTTCATTTGAATTGAGTATTTTCATTAATTTATAAGTGAATTGATACTTAATTAAGAGCTTAAGCAAAATCATATAGTTTTATAGTAATTTTAAGATATTATTAAAAATTAAAAATAAATATGTATATCTCAATTTAATAAGTGTGTGATTCTCATTTTTTTTCACCTACATCATATGTACTTCTAATTTCAAGTACACACAATACACATGATGAGAAATTCTATTTGATTTAAGAAATTAAACAAGTTAGTTATATGTCACTTCTATTTAAATGAAACCACATAGTATTTGTGACATTAATATTGTGATAATTGTACTTGAGAATTGAGAAGCATCTGTGTCATTTCCTACAAGTACTAGTTATCCTTAATTTATGTCATTTCATACAAACCCTGAACAAGGTAGGTTAAGGCAGAGGAAACCATGATAAAAATTTAATGACATGACTTTGGTAAAAGAATTCATGTCATCTTCATTTAGTGGTTTGGTGAGCACATAATCATTTGATATTGCTGTTCAAATGCACAATGTTTGCATGGACACGTTAAGAAGATTCACGAATCTATGGTTCTTTTTTCCCTCTCTTACGTTTCTCTTGCGTGACCAAATAAAAATACATAATATTTTTTTAGTAAGGTGTGGGGTGATTATTAAGGAATGTCTTTAATTTAAAATAATATTATATGATTGGTTGATCCGGACTCATGCATGTTTCTATAGTCCATTCTATATTTTATTTATCGTTGTTTTTTTTATTGGTAAACCAACCAATTGTTAGCAAATAAAAAAATATATAAATTGACTAAGAGACTCATATATATGACCAGAGTAATAGAGTATCCCACCTTTGCAAGTTGCAACCAAACACATACCGTTAATTAGTTTAGTTAATAGTTAGTAAAAAAGAAATAGTTTAGTTGATTATGGTTTAATTTTTTTATTTTCTTTTTGTAGGTATAATTTTTTCATTTTAAGTTTTAAAGGTAAATTATTAGATTAGATTAGATAGGAAGTGAACGCATATGAATAATTATCAACGTGAACTATTTCTCACCCCTACATCTAGCTACTCCATGAAACTTTTCTAGACGGTTGAGAAACCAAAGGGGAAAATCTTCACATAATTAAGTTGATGAACAAACACATAAGAAACAAAAAAAATATTAAAAAAACAACTCACAAATTTATTAAAGATTGACACTTCATGTCTAATCCACAATCATACAATAAGATATTTTACTATTTAATTTGTAATTTTTACATTGATAAAATTGCAAGCCTCTCATACAATTTTTACGCTAAAAATTATAAACTTTCGCAAAGACACAACTACCTAAATTTCCAATATATCCATATAACTAAAACAATTATCGGGGTAAAAAGTATTTTGGTCTCTTAAAAAAAATATAAAACATATTAGTCCGTGATCAAAATAAATCGATCATATTTTTAATCGTTGACAAAAATAAATCGGATCATTTTATTTTTTTAACTACAATATATCATCAAATTATATGAAAAACTGATGATATATATAGTTAATTTGTTAAAGATGTACATGAATTTTTTTATGTGACCTTTAACAAAAATAACATAACAGGATAGTTTAATTTCATTAGAAAATCAAATAAAAAAGAAATCGATACAAATATATGACTACAAGTGAAAACGAAAGTGGTAGAAATGAAAACCCTTAAAACACAAATTTGCGATTTCTTTTCGTGTTTTCGTTTTCAAATTGAAGTTTCTTTCTTTTCCTTGATGATTTCAGTCAATGACTAAAAAATGTTGCCCATATGTTAGAGACTAATTCGTCTCGCATTACGAGGGACCAAAATAAAAAATATCCCTTCACTCTAACTAAAATTATTGTAGTGAATAAAACACATATAAATCAACTCTTCATATTTATAATAACTCCAAATTTTTTTCTTTACACCATCTAATGTGAAACTTGAATGAATGTCATTTGTCACAACTATCTTTTATACTTCTAGCACATACAATGAGAGTTTATTTCTTTTTTTGGTGCAAAAGATGGTCGAAACTCAAAAAATAAAAACTACACGAAAAAAACATACATTTCTAGACATACAATATCGATAGATATCTTAAATAATGTATCTAAGAAGTTCATTTGAAGAAAATTTCACTATAATATTACAATTGAAATAACCTAAAATGAAACTAAAGTCAGCAAGTCAATTAACACTTTTATTTCTCTTTCGCCGAATATGTTGGATCTAAACACTTCAGTTGAGAGTCAACAAATATCTAACACGCAGAATAAAATTAAAAATCATTCCATTGAACTTGCAATTGTCTATGATCATGTCAATCAAAATTTTGAAATCACTTTGTATAATAAGACGAGAAAAAACCCTCTCCAAATTATAACCAAATGAAAGTATATACACCCACATCTTTACGAGTAGGACGTCACATCCATTGATCCTCCTTACATACTTTTTGATCCACCTCTCAAATAAGTTTGAAAAAAATCCTCCACGTCCCAAGAGTTGGTCATTGTCCCGTGAATGTTTCTTTATCTAGCCTTAATTTTTTTTTCTTTTGTATATGTTTTATCTCTTGTGTAAAAAAAAAAATACATCTAAACTATAAGAACGTAATTAAAAATTCAATAAAACTACTTAATGGACAAATTAATTCAACATTTCTTTTAAAAAAATACAATCAATTATGGAAAAAAAAAACTTTTTATTATTACGAGAATTTATTTTTGGGATTATCATTTGTCTTTCAGAAAAATGATTTTGACAAAAAACACCCTACCCTTTCACAAAATAAAATAACACATAGGTGTATATATTATATATTATTATTTTTTTGGCAAATACTATATATTATTAATATTAAGAATCTTGAGTAAAAAAAATTAATTTTAAGAATTCTGCATCGGTAAGTATCTAAAAAAAAAAAGCGTTTTAATTCCTTAAAAAAAAATCTCTCAAATTTTTCCAGGTTTTGGTTGTTACTCATTAGCCTCATAATCTGCAACATTGACAAACGTGCTTTTTGGTAGAAGCTAGGTTGGTACACTCTTCACGAGTATGAGTGAGCTTTTGTCACCAAGTTGGAGTCTTGTCCCTTCAAAATTGTGGGTTGTTGTTGTTGACTCTGCAACTTGGTGCGGTTGGTATTATTGGAATTGTAACAACAAGGGTGCATGTGGGGTTTCCTTTGGATCCTATGTTTCTTAAAGGCTTTTGTTGTAACCTTTTGATTGTTTGAGTTTTTTGTGAAATTGTTCTTCATCATCATCTTGACCCAATAGAACAGTTTTTTTGTGTGGAGATTTTGTAATTGTAGGTGTTGCCATAGAAATGGAGAAAGGAAAGGTAGTTTTTTTTTTTTTTGTTACCTTGATGTTTTTAATTATAATTTCCAAAGCCCTATTCAAAATAATTTAATTGCTTGATAAAGATCATTGTTTTTTTTTTGTTAATAAAAAAAAGGTGATGGCTTTTTCAAGCTTTTATTTTCTTATGCGAGTGAATGATGAAGATAGTTACTTAGTAAGATACCCTTTTGAGAAAAAAGATAAATTTAACTTGATAGTAATAAAAAAAATGTTGTTTTTGTTTTCTGTCGTTGTTGGTTGCTTCCATGAATTTTTCAATCCTAGGAAATGAATTTGTTTTGTCACATGATATAATTTTTTTGTCCTATGTTTTTGTCACTTATGAAAGATGAGAACAGCATGATTGACAAGATCTTATTTTTCACCATATTTTTTTTGAAATTGTTGAATTTTGCACACTTCCTCTTTTGACTTTTTTCATGAGGTTGTTCTCTTCATCTCAATCTACCCTTGTACTTTTTCTTTTTCTTTATGTACTTTGCAAGCATTAGGTGCATCCTACATGGTTGACTATTCAAAAACATGTTATGAGTTGGTGAATGATACAAGGAACTTTGAATTGGAGAAAATAAAAGTTTTTGTTTGGTCTTGAATTGAAGATTGATCTTTCTTATGAATTTTGATATGTTTAATGGTTTTCCTAAGTGCTAAAGCTCCATAGTGTAGATTCCATCAAACATACATGTTTGTATCGTGTCTATCTTTATTCATGAGTTCTGAGACATATTTAATATAAATAATGTCCCTTTATAATATAGAAAGAAAATTTATCTACTATTTTAATATCTATTGTGAAAATATGTTTTCCATTTAGTGGTTTAGCTTGATTTATCTACATTCTCAGAATATCAAATTTAGGCTTGCCTGATTTTGCTTTGTGAAAATCACTTTAATTTCTTTGCAGCAGAAATCAATGGAGATGGATTTTTTCTCAGAATATGGCGACGCCAACAGGTATAAAATTCAAGAAGTAATTGGAAAAGGTAGTTATGGCGTTGTTTGTTCGGCCGTCGACACTCTTACTGGTGAAAAGGTTGCAATAAAAAAGGTTCATGGTATCTTTGATCATATATCTGATGCTGCACGTATTCTTCGTGAGATAAAGCTGCTTCGACTTCTTCGACATCCTGATATCGTTGAAATTAAACACATTATGTTGCCTCCTTCTAGCAGGGAATTCAAAGATATTTATGTTGTTTTTGAGCTCTTGGAGTCTGATCTGCATCAAGTCATTAAAGCCAATGCCAACTTAACGAAAGAGCACTATCAGTTTTTTCTTTATCAGTTACTTCGAGCACTGAAGTATATTCACACTGGTATTCTTCAATATCTAATTGTTCCTCATTCACAAATTATTTTATCTGAATGGACATTTTTATAAACAGAAAAAATTAGTAGTTAGTTGTTCATAATGTTACCAGGGATCCAAACCTCCACCTGCCAACCCCTATGCTCCTCTCCCAAAACTACGAAACCATCTTATCACTCCATTTGAGTCCACATTGTGTTGCTAATGGTTGTATGCTATGTTTGTTGTTTTCATAAATTGTAATTGAATTTGAAACTGCATCGTTCCTCAGCATTTCTTTTAATGAAAATGTTAGGACTGTGTATATTATCATATATCGGTTTAGCCAAATATTTCACCAGTTCAGTATTCCTCTTGTATTTTTGTTCTGCTTACCAACACGATTTTTCTGGCATTGATTTTGATATCATTCATCTAATACTTATTACAGCTAATGTGTATCATCGAGACCTGAAGCCAAAGAATATACTGGCCAATGCAAACTGTAAACTTAAAATCTGTGATTTTGGGTTAGCTAGAGTTGCTTTCAATGACACTCCAACAACTGTATTTTGGACGGTATTCCATTCAAATATTCTCATTCTATCTTTTCTCTAGCTGTGTGTGTGTGTCTCATGTCAAAAAACTTGATAATGTTACTGGGGCTTATGTTTTCTTGCTTTATTGAATATGCTTGTATAGGATTATGTTGCTACAAGGTGGTATAGAGCACCAGAGCTCTGTGGATCATTTTACTCAAAGGTATGGCTTTTTCAAGATTCTTTCAGAGATATTTTTAGTGGGTGAGAACCTAAATATGAATACCATACACCTAATACATGATCATTAGCTTCATGTGTAGATATTGCATATCAATCCAGAAACAGAAATGATATTTTGATACAAATTTTGACCACAATTTGAATGGTTGGTTAACGTAGTTTAAATATGTGGTCAATTACATTCAGCAGATGTTAATGAATTTAACACAGTGCCGCAACTCACTGACCATCCATTGATCAAAATTAACCACAATTTTGAACATCACTACTCACGATTTTTAGGTGTTCAAATATACATGATATCACTTGACCAACCAAATTATGTTCAAATATATATGATTTTTAGTTGTTCACTTCAAATATACATAGTATCCATTAACCACAATTTTGAGTTCAAATATATACCTGGAAATTGTGGTTAACCAACGTTCAAAATCGTGAATAATTGTGTTATCGAATGGTTAATGTATTGTGATACTTTTGTTATATTCATTAACTTTCCACTAAACGTAATTAACTATGTAGTTGAACTGCGTTAACCATCTAAATTATTGTCAAATTCGTGTGTCAAAATAACACAATTCATTCACAATACATGCTTTCTATCCTCTTCTTTCCTATCAATAGCTAAACGCATGACCAGATTTGCTAATTAGTACTCCACTAGTTATATTATCTCTGTTGGATATCTCTGCTGATGAGCTAACACCAAGTTATCGACTGTAGTATACTCCGGCAATTGATATTTGGAGTATAGGATGCATCTTTGCTGAAGTACTAATAGGAAAACCACTTTTTCCTGGAAAAAGTGTTGTCCATCAGTTGGATCTGATCACAGATCTTCTAGGGACCCCCTCACTGGATACTATATCTCGGGTAATTTATTTTTCTTCTATGGAGAGAAAGTTAACTGTAGGGTAATTTATTTTTCCTCTATAGAGAGAAAGTTAACTGTATTGCTTATGCTTTTTCTGGTGACAATCTTCGAATTGTATGCAGGTACGTAATGATAAAGCAAGGAGATACCTAACTAGTATGAGGAAAAAGCAGCCTGTACCATTTGCACAAAAATTTCCTAATGCGGATCCTTTATCACTACGACTACTGGAAAGGTTGCTCGCCTTTGATCCAAAAGACCGGCCTACTGCTGAAGAGGTTTGTTATTTGCGCTCTTTCCTTAAACAGTTATTTTAGTCATATAATTAACTGCTTCTTGAGCTTATGCTTTTGATTTGGACAATACAAGGTATAATAAACCTTAGAGCAAGTATATCAATATACACGAATATGTTAATGACTTGTTCAATAATTTTGAATGATTTGGTGTTGTCAGGCTTTAGCTGATCCTTACTTCAAGGGACTCGCAAAAATTGAGAGGGAACCGTCGTGCCAGCCCATTACACATTTGGAGTTTGAATTCGAAAAGAAAAGAGTAACAAAGGGAGAAATTCGAGAATTAATTTTCCACGAGATTTTAGAGTACCATCCTCAACTAAATGATGGAACAGAGAGAACTAATTTTCTTTATCCAAGGTTTTTTGGTTTGTTTTCAACTACTTATTTTTTTCCCTAAAATATTATTTATTTGTTTGTTCTACCCTCTTACTCGCTCCTTACTTTTCATTGATCATATTCTTTGAAGTGCTGTTGATCAATTTGAAAAGCAGTTCGCTCATCTTGAGGAAAATGGTGGTAAAAGTGATCCAGTTGTGCCACTTGAAAGAAAACATGCATCGCTTCCCAGGTAATTTATCAGCGTCTCTTTGGATTTCGCTTGTCATTTGTTGTAAACTATGGTCCTTAACAAAAGGTACAAGGTATTGAAAAAAACCAAAGTCCTGTCCTGATTATTATTGAATAAAGATAAGGTTTGAAATGAGTTTATATAGAGTGACACTTCTCACCTTACAAGTCGGTTTTGTAAGGATGAGTTAGACATAATATAAAAATCTAATACAAGGTACTTATTGTATTATCATCATATTATATTATATTTTAGATAAAGTTGGTATTCTATAAGGAATTTGAATATACTCATTTGAGATGCATTAAGATTATGCATATGCAAAAAGAAACTGGTACATGCAACTGACTACTGTGATGCAAATTAGTTCTGATTTAATCTATTGAATGTTTCTACATAGCCTGAGATGAAATCAACCAAAATATGGCTGCATTTGCTTCCATGTGTGTTACTTCAGTTTCAATTCACAAGGATCATAATTAGATTATATTTTAGTATTGTACTGATTTATTTTTACCTTTTTGAATTATTTACAGGTCAACAATTGTACATTCAAATATGACACCTCAAAAAGAGCAGTCAAATATTGACTCCTGCAAAAACAGGCAAACAACTGAAGAATATAATACAAATTCCAGAGATACGGAATCCAGCGGCATTCGGGGACTACAAAGAATTCCACTTGGTATGTGATCATTATCTTCATCAGTTACTTAAATTTTTGTGCATTATCAGTAAGACAGTTTCTTCTCCCATCCTCTATGTTCTTAAATACACATCTAGATTGGCCAATCCGGATAAAAATTGAGGGCATTTAAGAAAACATGGGGGAGAAAAGAAGCTCACTATCAGTAATCATTACTCTTAACACCAATATTTTCAGATACACCTGGTAAAGTTGTTAGACCAGTTGTTGAATATGAGCGTGGGAGTTTTGTCAATGATGCATATGATTCCAAAACATCAACGAGAGGTTCTGTTCTTCCTTCTCAATCTATCTCCCCTGCACATTATTATCAAATATTTAGAGAAAAAGTGTGTACAACTACCTTAAATTTTACGACTTTTAGCAAATAGACACGTTTAACTTTCACTTCAGTTCAAGAATTGTATGAGGAGATCAATGTTGTCGATGGCGTATGGCAAGTATGGCAGAAGATCAAAAGTCTGCCATATAAACACGCCATTGCTGCCTATGGCACTACCATGTCATACATTCCTTCACAAATTGTCTATGGTGCCATTTCTATAACAAAGTGAAACTGGTGGAATACTGAGATGGATTTTTTAATACTTCATAAATTATATCGAGCATAAACTTTACTATAGTTGTACATTATTTTTCAATAACTAGCTCGGATGACTCATATTCTGACTTTAGTAAATTACCTTTAAAATACAACTCGGAATAAGAGTAATCTAATCTTTATCCAATTGTGGTAATCCATGACTGCAGATAATTCAATTCTTAGCTCGGTCAACAATAGAAGCTAACAAGGGTGTGTCTTTACAGGCAAAACTTACCCAACAATGTTGAATCAAGGCCGAAATAGCATCAGATTTAACCATAAGTATTGATACCAACCAAAACGAAGAAGAGCAAACAAAGATGAACAAGACGATTGAATAGCCATCGACATTGACACAAACTTGATGCAATCTAAGGCTCAGCATTATGGTGAGATTTAAGTGATGCCAGCCACTGCTCATGCAAAAGATGGACATGTTCATGACAAGGATCTTCTAGAAGTTTTTCTTGTGAATAGTTCAACAGGATCGGGATCCTCTAACGGTGCGCTGTATAAATTGACAGGGTTGGGATCCTCTCCATTTAATGGATACTTCTATTTGGAGAGAGATATAAACACAATGAATATAATCACTATGTCTATTTCTCTCTAAATGAAAATGTTCATTAAAAATAGCATATCTTAACTCAAAATGACATGACTTAGTGCTTTCTCTTAAAGAGCCAGCTTTCTCTTGTCATATACTGTAAGCTTTGGTTACAGCTATCAATAAACTGTAGTTAGTTCTAAACGTAATCCTGTCTTTTTTTAAGCCTTCTCTCTCTGGCTTTGCCAATGAGATGATTAATTAATCACTTTTGGCCACTTAAACTGTGAAGTTTATTTTTATGGTGGATTATAATCTTGAATCATGGCAACAAAAAAAAAAATACTGACATTTTTTTTTTCTTTCAGATAATCTGAACTTTATAGTTGATTAGTAATTAAGTCCAGCTATCTACTCCAAATGAGTTTAAAATAAAATCAATATTATTAGAAGAAACAAATTAAGTCAATTTATATGCCTAAATGGGGTGTTACCTAAATTTTTTAAAAACTTCTCTTTTCACTGCATTTTTCAATACCAAATTGATTATAAACACTTTATGTAAAAAGTAGTTTTTCTTATTTTGTATTCAATTATCTTTTTAAAAAAACAATGTTTTAAAGTGAGAAGGTTTATTAAAAGAAATATATTATTCCTTACAAATTTTTTCAACAATTTGATTACATTTGAAATATTTCTAATTGGTTCAAGGTGTACAAATTTTACTCACCCACTACAATAATAATTTGTCCTTTAAAATAGGTTTTTGGTCATTTACCAAGAATACTAGAAATCATGACATGACAGTGGGAAAAAATTGTTAGGATGGTTATATTCACTACAATCAATTTCTATATTGAGTATCTTTGAAAAATGTTTGTTGCTTATGTATCATTTCCTTATACAAAAAAATGAAGAAATAAACGCTTTATTATTTTAGTGGAATATTGGAATCTAACTTCAAATAATAGTTAAAGCATTTTATGTGACATCATTGTATCTCACATGATGATTTTGAAAAAGTGAATAAACATGTGTACACCTTCCAACTCAAGTATTTGGATTTTTATGTATTTTGAACGTCTAATCTTAAATTAAAGATTAATATTATTTACATTAATATTTTGATTGTGTAATTTAAATTATTTAATCACAAATATCGAAATTAATTACTACACATATTAATTTTTTGATTGTGTAATTTAAATTATGTAATCTTAAATCAAAGATCGAGATTAATTACTACACATAATTATATATAAATGTTTGCGTGATAATTGACCATTGTGTAAAAAAAAATGGAAATCCAAGATGGAGCCACATTGGCCTTACCATGTGGAGGATTGATCATTGTTGTCACTCATAGGGCCTTTTGGGAGCTCAAGCCACAAAGTAGTACTAGATAAAATTAACTTCTATGTACGTAGAGGGTGGCTTTTTTTAATTGCCACAAGGGTTACACAATCAAGTACTTTTCATTTAAAAATACACACTTCTCTTGTTCTATATTTTTCTTTCATTCCAGAAAAATGAAGGATAATTGAGAATCAATTTTTATTCAAAATTAATATTTTAAATTGTTTTTTCATTCACTTTTATTGAAACAAGTTATTTTTACATATATTTAGATTTTTTTAGATTTTGTTGTCTTAATGCAACATTGTTTTGGTTTTTCATTTTGTTGCGATGTTTCTTTGATTTCAGATTAATGTATCAACGTTGATAAAATACAAATTTAATTAATAATTTTGGCGTTTTTAACATTATAACTCTTGAAGTATATGTATTTCAGATACTTTAATTTTATCATATATTTTATCACAGTTGTAGATATTTTGTCATTTTACGCTATTAACATAGATGTTGAGAGTTGTTTACATATTCATTATTTTCGTTTTTAGTGACTTTAAATTATATTGTTGATTAATGTAATTTCTACTAATTTAAATAAATAAATATTATTATTTAATAAAAAAATACACACTTTTCAATTTATTATAAATTAATCATACTTAAATTAAGTGCAATAATCACTCTACTCATTTTGGTCGCTCCATCAAAATCTAAATATTAAAATCTAAAATATTAAATTTAAAATTTAGATGGTTGGATCTCCATTGCATCACCCCATACACTAACATAATTCATGAATATGGAAAGTACAATGCAAAGTGGCCGGCCTAGTGTTGAAGCTCATAGAATAAAAAAAGGTTACATAGCTTGAAAAGCCACATGATGCTTGGCTAGCTCTAACATGTAATGTAAAATATGTACTTTACAAATTTTACATTAACCAAAACATGTTGAAAAAAAAAAGAAGGAAAAAGATACTAGTATATACTTATGTTGAAACATTGTTGAGATATAATGCATTTGAATAAGGTTTGTTGATAGTAAAAAATTTGGCATTTAGTGCGTATGCAAGCAGCACCATAGCTGAAAACTTCAGACAGAGCGGGGCTCACAGATTAAAGACTTTGGTCAGTTCATGTGCTCATCATTAAGTTTAAACAGGTTGGAAAAACAAAATACTCACTCACTCTTTCCTTCATTAACATGGACAAGTGTGACTCAATATTCTTCAACTGCTACATGCATCCATTCTTTTTTATTTGAATTGCTAGTTACTCCATTTAATTAAATTTTCTCTAATTAAAGATAATATTTAATGTATATTGATTTTTCTTTTTAATTATCTCCTTAAGCAGTGGAAAGATAGATGTAGTAATTAATAATTATGCATGAGTAGAGAGGCCTACCATGTGAGAGTTGAATTAATTTGCATAATATGTCGAAAAAATAGAAAGGATAGAAAAAAAGATGTGGTCTAAAACGTGAAGACGCAGAGAGTGGTGAATTTGAATATAAAATAAATAATAAAAAAAAAGAAGAGTGTAGTGTGTGAATGTGACAAAAAGAAAGGGATCTTCGTGGGTCTGAGCACATGGAGTCCCATATGCCCAACAAAACAAAATCTGTAATACAATCCCAATGACCCAATACACCCATTGGTTTCCTTCTTGGAAACACCACCACCTTCCTTCTCTCTCTCTCTCTCTCTCTTTCTCTCAATCTCCACCACACGTTCTCTCTTAGCCCCACCATCATCATCTAATCTATTGTGTGGGATATCACATTAGATACTTTTTTTTATTTTAATAAACAAATGTTACCAATTTAATAGTTACTTCATTTTGTGGGTTTTATTTTTAATCTAATACGTTCAAATTTATTGTTGAAGTGACATTTACCCTCTAACTACAAACCCTATCATATGAGTTAAAATAACATATTTTTTAGTTGGATTCATAAATATTATAAATATGAACATAAACTATAATTGATTATGTTGGATGACATTTTAAAATGCAAAAATCAATTATATAATTTTAAATTTAATTTTAATTCCTTGTAAGTTAAAATCAAATATATATTTAATATATTCTACGTAATCTCATGTTATATAGATAATTCAATTGAAAAAATA
>JBBPBR010000008.1:56641389-56678192 GCA_037974775.1 Cicer pinnatifidum
TTTAGATTTTTTAATTTTTTGTTGTTGTTTTTTTTTTTTTAATTTTGTTGTTGTACTTTTGGTTGGGATCAAGGAAAAGTTTATCCCATTTTATTAGATTTTTTTAATTTATTTTTTTCCATGTTTTAGTTTTAATATGTTTTTTTTACTTTATATCTTGCTTGATAATTTATTTATGTTTTTAATCGGCTGAAATATGTTTGAGTCGGTAACATGGTATTGCAAGTTTGCAACACACAAGTAGTTCATGAGATTTGGGCAATTTGTATAGGAATCAATCAATTTTGTGATCTTTGGAATGAAGTTAGAAGAGAAAAGAAATAAACACTTTCCGGATAAAACTCATGAGATTTTGTATTTGTCATATCATTTTTATTATATAACAAAAAAATATATTAGATGTTAGGATAAAACTATCTTACATTAACGGTATAAACTAAGTCTCAGTTTAGAACGGTTGAAAGTAATTTTCATGATATTATTATGATGATGATGATGATGTTGTCCTCTTTTGCTAATGTATGTGGGCTTTGGTGGAGTTTTTCATTTTGGTCTTAGTGGGCCAGCAGTTGGATCTAAAAATCTGGATTGGGATCAGACACATTTTCAAAAAGTGACATTGCTCATACGTGTTGTCATTGGTCACTTTCTCTTTATTTTCTTGTGGTGAAAACTTTGTTTTGGTGGAGATTTTGGTTTGGAATAGGGTTGTTTGACTTTTTGGCTGTTAGCCACTACTACCTCAATAACTTGGACTTAGGGATGTTGCATACTAGAAAAAAAGAAACGGAGTATTTTACATTGTGCATTTCTTTTTAGGCATGATTAGAGTCTTTTGTACATACCTATAGAGATTGATGACTCTTTCGTTATCTTACATTGTTCAATAAAAAATGTATCTTACATTGTTCAATAAAAAATGTATCTTACATTGTGTGTAAAGATTGATGACACTCTTTCAATATGTTACATTGTTTGATAAAAAAAAGATCTTACATTGTGTTTTTTTTTTGTTGGTATAATTAAGATGAATCTCTACCTAGAGAGATTAATTTCTTTAGCCATATAGAACTATATCTATAGCAAAGTTTTTGCTCAACAATTTTAACACGGGCACATTTTCAAGACTAGACTCAAACTAAGACTACTAGTTAAAAATATATGAGATTTATATATAATCTCATCAAAATGTTGTTTGAGTGCATTGTATGTGTCATTCAAAATTGATAATAACTTGCAAATAATGAGAAAAGTGACAAACTTGATAAGAGATCGTGAAAAGAAATAATATATTATCTACTTTTGGTGTTTGGTCATTTTCTTTTATGAGTTTAATGTATTTTGAAATAAAATTGGTGAATAAAATAAATTGATAAAAATTATTTTGATGGAAAAAAATGGTTGATTTGGAGAAAAATATAAATAATAAAAAATAATGATTTAAAGGCAGAGAAAAAATTATCGCATTTGATCTAAGGAGTACTAAAATTGTAATATAAAACAAAAGAAGTATAATATTTATAGGTGGTATGCAACTTATTTATGGTTTGTATAGATGCTATGCGAGTATGAATCACAATCCACTTTGACTTTAAAATTTAGAACTTTGTATGGTTTGTTTCTGTATACAACATTTCTTCTGCTATGTGCAGTATTAATATACATCGTTTTGATTTTTTTTTTAATTAATAAAATTTACAACTTTCGAATCAAATAAGAACTTTTGGATAACTGCAAAATTAGTTTAAAAAAATTACGATGTTACTGGTGTATTAAATTTATCTAGGTTGTGGGTTGATGTTTTGTAATTGTTCTTAAATTTTTTAATTATGATATTGATACAAAGTATTCATTAACTTTGTCGATTATTAATCTCCACTAAAGAATTTGACTTACTATTATTATTGGAATCTCTCCTTTCAATCATGTTTTTCCTGTTTGCGTGATTGGTGAAATTTCTCTTTAGTTAAAGTTTTTTATAGAAGTCTTTCATCAAAGTTTTAGTTAAATAATAAACTAAAAAAAATATATACTCAATTACTAGTTAAAAGTATATTTTACAAAAAAAAAGTTAATGCATCTATAAATTTAGGGGTGAACAACGATTGATTTAGGTTAGTTTTAGAAAGAAAAAAAATTGACCAATCCAAATGAAATAATAATTTATCGATAGCAGTCTATTTTTGTCTGATGGAGTGTTCGATTTTTTTCGGGATACAGGTTGAAAGGATAGCAAGTGTGGCGAGAAAAAAGTATGATCTTCTTCCTGAACATATCTTGTATTAGATGCAAAACAATTTATTCTCTCATTTGAAAGTGTCGTATCTCGATAACTAGATAAATTTAAAAGAGATAAGAATATTGTTACATTATATTATGATTAAAGGTGTTCACATCATAACCTAATGTAGATTTGTGATGTTCCGTATGAGATTGAAGATATAACCAAATGATTCTTGAAACAAAGTACCAAAATAAAAAGAGAAAACAATGAAAGCAAACATGGAATAAGTTTAGAAGGTGAAGAAGGATCTACAACTTAAGATGATTGATAAGCCAATAAAAAATTACCACAATAGAATATAATTTATTCTAAGATTCATTTAGAGTTCTAATCTAATAATCAAATATGAGACTTTATCTCTCTCACCCTTCTTATTATAAAGAAATTATACTTCTCTTTCAAAGTTCATTTAAACGAGGTCCTTACTAGAGTATTTATAGGGAACACACCCATATATCTAAAAGGCTTAAAATCATAAATATAAGCCAATTAAATGGGCTTACACCATTTATTTAAAATAAAACCAAACCTATATAGTTTTCTACTTCCCACCACCACCTATACCTCTCACCCTCCAATACTTTTAAAAAGACTATTTTACTATATAAAAAATTGAGGTTTTTTTTTTCATTCTATTTTCTACTCACATATTCGAAACTTTAAAAAAATTAGCAAATTTTTCTAATATTTTGAAACTTTCAAAACTTTCAAAGCACAAGTAAGTTATAATTTTTTGACTTTTTGATTAATTTGAAACGCAATTTTCAATTTTTTAAAATATTTTTGAAAATTTTGAACAATGCGAAACTTCTGAAATAGTTGATTTAATCATTTTTGAAAATTTTGAGCAATTTAAAACTTCCAAAATAGAAAATTCAAGAATCAAATAAAATTTTCAATTTTTTTTTTAAGTTTCGATTGATTCATAATTTTCAATAATATTTTTTTAATATAAATTATTGACATGTTAGTTTTATATTATTATTATTATTATTATTATTATTATTATTATTATTATTATTATTATTATTATTATTATTATTATTATTATTATTATTATTATTATTATTATTATAAGAAGAAGAAGAAGAAAATTTACAAAGCAAATTAATTAAGAGATGAATGAACCAGATGAGCAGGCAATTGAAGAGTAGGTCCAACAACGTAGATTCTCTGGAGAATCCTTGCTCACATCGGTGTTGACATAATATGAACACCATGTGATTTTCATGATATGAGAAAGAGAGGTATAATTTAATTAATTATTTTTTTAATTAAGTATATTATATATAGTATATTTTTGTAATGAAATTTAATATATTATGTTATTGTTTTGTTTCTTAATTATTTATAGGATCGTGATTTGTTGAAGGTGATCACACACAATTTTGAAACTAAAGAAATTTACTAAAGTATCGATATATTGTACAACATTAGATTCAAAAATTTGGATTAATACATTTTTCTTCAGCTTATTTGATGATGATCGACGATGGTCTCATATCTATATATGTAGAAAGATGACATAGAGAGACCAACTCGTTTCACATGCTATTTGGAGTGATGATTGTTACATTGGATGATGTCACAACTATTTTGTCAATTCCTCCCTGTGGTAGGTTTTTCAGTATACTAATAAATATGAATACTATTAATCGTTTAATTGTTACACATGAATTGTTAGGAACAACAATGGAAGAAGCATCTACTGGCATAAAATTTAATAAATGTGTTCAATATAGACTACAATGGTTGTGTGATCTATACAAAAGTTTCATTCAAACTAACCGGTTTGAGTGTGCTGCAAGAACATATATTTTGCACTTAGTTAGAATCATTGTTTTCGTTGGCAAGACTCGTACTTACATCGAGGCAAAGCCTATTAGCTTGTTCACTAATTTAAAGTGTTGCTGGAACTATGCATGGGGTACAACTGCATTGGTTGTGATATATGATAACTTGGGAGATGCAACTATTCATGACACTAGAGAGTTGGGAGGATATATGATTATGCTAGAGGTATATGATCCATATTAAATTGTGTTATTAATTTATTAAATTGTCTTTTAGTTCTTGTGTACTGCTAGATTTACAAACACTTTCCTAACATCTGTTAGAGGAGTGACAATGAAAGGGTTCCTCAACATACTTCAAGAGCTTGTAGGTGGACTATAAAACATGTTGAAGTTGGGTTGCTAACATATCAGCGAAGGTTTGATGTTATTTTGCTTATGGATGTGGTGTTTATCCCATATGATGATGATCGAGTCCATCATCTTTTTGAACCAACTATGACATTCTCTATCTACCTTTGCTGGGGTGGAGTTTCAGTCCCATATCTACCGAAACAATTTCTTTGATAATTTGGTCGCATTTAGTGTATTCTTCTTTAAGAGCACATATGACGACCCTTTAAAGTCTCTCATTTGGTAGTGACATTTCGTGTTGAGTTCTATGAGAACTTTTTTGCTTGGTACTTAAATGTTTGACATCCTATAATCCTTCCTGATGCTCCAACTGATACTCCACCTGCTACTCCACATGTTAATCCACATGTTGAATTATCTTATGCACAAGCTAGTCCATCTTCTGCACAAGACACTAGAGCATTTGAGCTTTTACAGAGGGCCATACAAATGATAAATCCAGATGGTGAAGCATATGTAATACTAAGTTAGTTACTATGCATATTTCAGGGAGACTACTAATAGATTGTGTTAATGTATATTTTGTTTGATGAATATATTTTGTATCAGGAATATAATTCTCGTTATAATATATATTTAATTTTTTTTTATCAATTATGCAACTTTTATTTTATTTATAAAAAAAAATAGACTCAAAGCTTTACACATATAAATTAATCCTCGTTTAATGTGAGACATGTTGCAAAGGACAACCAAACTTCATTTTTATCTACACAATAAAGTATTAAAAATTAGTTTATCATAATTTTTACCTGTACTCAATGGTGTTTATTGACAAATTCAATTGCTATTAAAGAATTACGACAACAATCCCTTTATGGTGGTTCATCCACTGAAAAAAAATTTACATTCAAATTATGAGACAATGACACTAGAACGACATAACATTTTATTTATCGCTATCATGTAATTCATATCCGATGAAGTCATTCACTTTTTTTAGTATAATTATCTACTTTTCTTTTTCTTGAACACCCCAAACTAGATATCTTCAATTAGTTCCACATTTTTTCAACATCTTCAATGAGCACCCAAACCGATCAAGAAATAAATCAAGTCTGTCAAATTTTTTTTTTTAATTAAGATTTAAACTTTAATTTTATTGAAATTTAATTAAAATTTGAATTTAATTTAAATGATTCTTATTTAAATAAAGTTTATTAACTATTCTAATTTAATTATTTGATTAAATATTAATTTTTTAAGATCTCTATTTGAAGAGTTTATACAAGAAACAAAAAATCTTAACACATAACTCAATTAATAATTATTAATATTATTATACTGAATATAAACCTTAGTCCAAACTAAAAACTCACATTTGTGTGTCACAATTTTTATGGTATCATTGAAGAACAAAATCCAAAAAATAAGCCCACTATGCAGTAACCTATACTCGATCAAAAAATAATCACCATTAAGCGGTTTGGAGCATTTCGTATCTGTACCGTCGGTTGGTTTGTCCTCTTTTTCTGAATTTTGCCTTTTTTTTTCCTTCATAAAAAGCGATATGAAAAGAAATGATTAAAAAAAAAACGGTAACATTAAAGATATTTTTACATTCATTCACACGCGCGCACACCAAACCCTAATTCTGCGCATTTCTAAGGTCCTCCTTTCTCTATCACTTTCCCGGAAAATACTCTCAATTTCCCTGTAAAATTCATCCTCCATTTTCTCACTTCACTCTATCTCCTCCGAACTACGCTTCACTTTCTTCACGGTTTCTTTCACTCTTTACTCTTATTTTCTCTTTTACTTGCTTAGACTTTAGGATTTATCAATTTATTTATTGATTGTTGATACTTCAAAATTGTGTGAATCGTTGATCAATAGCTTTTAACTTTTTCATTTATTTTTTGTTAATTAAGTTCGCATCAAACACGCTGAATTTTTTATTTCGATTCGTTGATACTGGATTGATTTATAGATTTCGGTTTTTGCGCATTGTTTTTTTGCAGAATTAACTATGGCGGACGACGGCGTTTCCAACGGCGTTGAGGTTCAGCACGATGAATCCGTGACGAAGATCTCGGCGTTGGAGCGCGTGAGAGATGAATTGCTGAGCGACAATGCGGAGAAAAAGGAACAAATCAATACGCTGACGGCGGAACTCGAGGAACTGAGGAGCAATGTTGCGGAAATGTGGGAAAAGAGAGAAGAGATGCAGACAGAGGTGGAGAGGTTGCAGGGTTCGGCGAAAGCTGCGGAGGTGTCTGCCGCCAGGGCGGCAGACCTTGAGATGCAAATGAAGAAGGAAGCTGATGAATTGAAAGTGGTTTTGAAAGAGAAAGAATCTAGGGTTGAAGATTTGGTGAGGGAAGTTGAAGAGTTGAAGAAGGTGAAGTTGGAGAGTGAGGCGAGGTTGAGGGATTTGGAGAAGAAAATTGGTGCTCTTGAGATGAAGGAAATTGAGGAGAGGAATAAGAGGATTAGGGTTGAAGAGGAGTTGAGGGATAAGATTGGTGAAAAGGATAGGGAAATTGAGGGTTTTAGACTCAAGGTTGAGGGATTTGAGAAGGTTGCTGCTGAGAAGAAAGATGAATCAGGAGAATGGTATAAGGAAAAACTAAGTTTGGAGAAAGCACTTAAAGAATCCGAGGAGAAAGTAAAGGGCTTTGAATTGAATATTATTCAATTGCGCGAAGAAGCAGTGGAAGCTGAGAAGATCATCAGATCACTGAATGAAAAAGCTGTTGAGATTGTTGACAGAAATTTAAATAGCATACACGGCGAAGAGGATGATTGTAAGTTGCAGTGGCCGATCATAGCAGTGGGAGCAGGATCTACAGTAGCTGTTGTAGCTGTTGTTGCAGCAGCAGCTTTGATCTATGTGTACTGTGGAAAAAGGAGGTGATTTTTCTGATGGAGTAAAGGAAGGAGGGGAATTTGAATGGGAGGTTGTAGAGGTTAGATTTGCCGGTCTTTTACTACAAATATCCTTCAATTTTGTTGTCTTAAAATAATGCATCTCTGGCTTTTGTTTTTAAAGCCAGTTAATTTTTTGATATATGTCAAAGTTGACAAACTGGTTTGATTGTTGGTTGCTTATTTTCTAAGGATTAAAACCATTGTGTGTGTTGGAGCAATGCTCTGATTAACTGCAGTTACTAGGTTTTTGTTGTACTGATTACGAGTTTACTATAGTTACCTTGGAAGTTTGGATTTGAAAAATAATAAATAGAATGTTAAATTGAGATTTTGATATCTTTGTTTAGTTTAAGTTTAATTCTTACTAGCTTGTAGGATAACAACACCACTATTGAATATTCTGTGTGTTGTCCTTGATCATAATATCACCTTTTGTCAAGTCTATCAGTGCATGTGTTTGTTTGAATCTAGAATACATAGAACCTAGCTTGTGAATCTGTGTATGATGGTTATATAATATGATATCTCTTATCTTTTGTCGTGTATGTTATTTATTTATTCATTTATTTGTTTGTTGTTGGCTTTTGGCGATCATCTGTGCCATTTTATTGCTGGTTGATGTGTTTGGTGCAACTGTATGACTGTGGTCAGACAAAGATGTTTTTCTGTTTTTGCTCGGTTATTTCCATGCTTATTCTATCTCTAGTAGGGTCACAGTCTCCAAATGAATAGAAAATTTAAGATATATTAAAATAGCAATTTAAAAAGACAATAAAACCTTTTAATTTTATTGAGCATGCCTATATGAATGGACTCCCCTAAGAGTTGTTTATGCATATACACCCATACCATATGTAGTGGTTGTATGTCCACGGATCTGCATTTTTTTGAAGGTTGGTGGTGGCTTTTGAGCCCAATTATTGGGCGAATTCTAGTGTTTTACAGACATAATAACTCGTTAGATAATATCACAGTAATATAATCACAAGTTTTGATGTCATTTTATTATTATTAATATTATTGCAATTTATTTTAGTTTATTGTCTTATACATACCAATGAATAATATAATTTGTGGCTTTCCTGTACTGAATTGGCTAGAACCTAGGAGTGTTCACGAGTCTAGTTGGATTTTAGGAAAATTGTATCCCAAGCTGAGGTGAATGGAGTTGACTTGATAATCTAATGGTGGAGATAAGTCTGTGTATAGTACAAGACTTACTTCACTTATGTACTATAGAATTGGTCGAATAACTATACAAAATTGTTTTTAATTGTGTTTAGGCATGCGGTTTACACCGGTTTAAATTTGACAGTGTCGTAATGTGATTGGGTTTTAGGCTTTTTATTACTAGTTTTACCTATAACCTAATTGTTCAAGTCTATTGATTTTCTTTAAATAGGACTGGCTGACCAAGTCCATGAACACGAGTAGGTGGCTGTTGCCTTTTGTACCCCTCCAATTAGACTTCTACCCCCCCAATTTAATGTTTTTTTGAGTGAAATATCCAAAATAACCTTAAAAAAATCAGTAAAAAAGTCAAAAAAAGTTTTTACCGGAAATTTCAAGAGGATTGAAATTTCCGGTAGTTCAAAATACATACCGGAAAATTGAAAAATCCGGTAGTTACCGGAAATTTAATTTTTTGAAATTTCCGGTATGCATTTTTCACTACCGAATTTTTCAATTTTCCGGTTTCTTTACCGGAAATTTCAGCCATTTTTTAAATTTCCGGTACACTGTTTATTTCAGCCTTCTTAGGGTTCTGTAAACCTTTCCACAGCCCATTAGGGTTTGGCACTCCAACCATTCCACAGGGTTTGACGCTCCAACCAACTGAGTTATGTCACTTTCCACACAGGGTTTGACGCTCCAACCAACTGAGTTATGGCACACAGTACATATTACCCATGGAAGGGCTCCAACAACTGAGCTATGGCACACAGTACCATGGAAGGGCTCCAACAACTGAGCTATGGCACACAGTACACAGTCACAGTACCCATGGAAGGGGCTCCAACCAACTGAGTTATGGCACAGTACACAATACCCATGGTAGCGGCAACAACGCCGACAATTTGAGCCTTTTTGTCTACCTATCTCTCTTTTAACAAAAATATCAAAAAAAAAAAAAAAATTAACTACCGGAAATTTCAAACAACGAAATTTCCGGTGAACAAAAACAAACTACCGGAAATTTCAAATTTCCGGTAACTCCCGGAAATTTGAAATTTCCGGTATTCAAAATACAATTACCGGAAATTTCAACTTTCAAATTTCTGGTACGTTAATGAATTTATGAGGGTTAAAATTGGATTTTTAAGAAAATGAGGGGGTAGAAGTCTAATTGGGGGGGTACGAAAGGCAAGAGTCCGAGTAGGTTTGCAACCTTTTATGCTAAATTTTTAGTTGTTTGTTGTGGTTGCCTAGTTATTTTTTTTTTACCAAGTAGTTCATTTTGACAAAATTGCGGTGAACTATGATGATTTTACAAAATTCCTCCTCGAAATCAAACATGGCCTTTGTAAATTTGAAGATCACTGATAGACCCCTGTCAAAAGCTTTGTGGACTGGATATATGGTACTTACTAAGCCACCAGTTGACAAATTGGGAGCCAAAACTCAATTTAAACTACATTTTTGTTGGATGATCCTCACTTCGGCTTTGCATTTTGGCTTTGTTTTGTTAAGTTAAAATATGAGTCATTCGATCTTTATTGGACTGCTGAGATTGCTCGAATGTGAGACTGTCTTTGTGACATGGCATTTCTATCTCTACAAGTTTCAAAACAATAGAACGAAACGAAGTATGATTGGCACACTCACTCATTTTTTTCCCTCCACTTTGTAGCTTGTGAGTCAAAGCACAGGGATAGAAAACGAATGAAAAAAAAGGTCCTGAAAATATCATAATTAGAGGAAAAATGAAGAAACACACATGAACTTACTTCCTAAAATATATTACGTATGTAATTTGTAATGTGCTACTGTTAAATAATTTTCGAGAAAGTTTACAATATGCCAACTGAAATTTGATAGAGGATAATCTAACCCGCTCTGTAACCAAACCAAGCAGTAATAATAGCAACAAGAAAACGTAAGATAACATGCCTCATAATATGAGACTCAAAATAAACGTATACATATAAAAACAAATTGACAGTTCAACTAAAATAAATAAGTAAATAAAACAAATTAACTTCTCTAAAAGGGTGCCGTCACAGCATGTGACTTGCAAATTGCAATGCCTCAATTTACCTTAGTTCAAGGGCCAACCTCCTGTGAAGCTCCCAGCTACAATATTGAACAAAAGAAGAATAACAACAATTTACATGTTAGAAAACAGTCCGAATACAATATTCAAGTTATTTGCTACTGTTTCCTTTGACCACATGTAGTATCAAATACAATATTCAAGTTCAAAAAAGTACAATCTTGAACTTGGTGGAAAATATGTGATAAATGATGAGGTGCTTCACTTTGGCTATTGGCCAATCTTCGGTAGAGAAGACCCAACAAGTTTGGTTCACTAATTTTTCTTAAGATATCATCTCATTATTTAGATATTTGACTAGACTTTAGACTTTTGATTATTCAAGAGCATCTATAGAAAGTTATTTGTTACTGTTAAAACAAATATCTCACATTTGTTGATTACTGTTTAATTTAATCACAGTGCCTAAGACTATGATTTGTCTGAGGTCACTTCAGATTTAAGAAATCAAATAATTAAAGTTATTAATTGAAACATGCAGCATCAAATATACTGGTAGTATTTTATTGAAGTTTTTAACTAGGACACTGGTTAGTATATGTCAAAATAAAATACTTAACTAAGGTTTACTCACCTTGAATTATCTATCATCACGCCTCATAATTTCAAAGAGTCCACAGCAACTCCTCCAAGAGGTGTGTTGCCTTTGAGTCACAGGAAAAATGTTCTATCACAAAAGAAAGAAAAAGATCATTATATATATTTATATATCTTAAAACTTTATAACACTTACTAAATGCAATCTAAAATTTCCACTTGCATGTTTCGTATTGTGGTGAGTTTGACAAAATCATAATAGTACCGTGATTTTATTGAAGTTACCTTATGTCAAAATCACAATGACACAGATTCAGCCAAATATACCACCAATCTAAACATGCAGGTATAGAAAATTATGATAAAGTGTGAATTACCCCTGGGTTTTCAATGCTTCTAGATTCTTCAATCATGACTTGCTCAGCAGCACTATTGCTTTCAGAATCATGAAAATTTGAAGATGGTTGAAGAGTCTCCTTAGCACTTTCATAGGATGATGACTCTTGAATATCTGATTGTTCCTCAACTTTTTCATATGTAGATGTCACCATTGATTCCTCAATTCCCTTTGGAGGAATACCCTTTTCACCCTCATCAGATTTTGAACCACTTATCTCCAAAGAAACTTCCCTTGAAACTACATCAGTTAAAGGCAGAGAAGAACTAATATTAACCTCATTTGAAAACAAAACATTCTTCTCCTCTTCAGAACCTGTCATGTCCTTAATTGCTTCAACCACTTCAGTTTCCCTTAATCCCTCATTATTATCCTCTGAAGAAGGTAATTTAGTTTGCTCCACAACATGATTATCTATAACTGATGAAAAACCATCATTGTCTTCAAGTGATATTAAATCTTCCTTTTTCTCTTCCATCAATTCCAGTTCTACAGTTTCTGAGGCCAATGTATTCTTAACTTGATTATCTTTTTTTGCATCATTACTGGATTCAGAAACATCATATTCTGTCTGTTCCACTACCTTGCATGACTCAACCTGTTCATCAATATCAACAACATCTTGTGTATCACTGAGAGACTTGGATTTTCCATCACAAGCATCATCATCATCATCATCAGCAGCAGCAGCTACTACCTCCTTATCTTCACTTAATGATTCTTCTTTTTCTACCTTTTGTGTGTCATGCAATGTTCCATTGAAATAGCCTTCCATTTTGGTATGATTTTCAGATAGAAAAGAACCTGAAGATAAATAAAAACCTCTTTAACTACAACATAAGGAAACCATATGTGTCAAACAAATCTTTTTGTTATTTATTTATTTGGTTAAATGAAAACATAGGATACCAAACAAGGATGTAAACTAAACACAAAAAACAACAAAAAGGGGTGAGTGAGAAATGAGCATGCATGGTAGATGGCAGAGAGTGATGATTACCTTGGTTTTGGAGTTGAACAGTAGTTGTAGAATGTTGGTTGGGCAGAGTCAAAGTTCTGTTTTTTTTCTTGGCATGTTTTGTTTTGTTTCTTGTTGAAACTGTAGGCATGGTTGCTGAATGGTTGTTGCTATGTTTTGAAGAGAACGGTGGATAATGAAAATATTTAAGGACAATGTTATTAGCTTGACTATGTTGTTGTGTTGTGCGGTTGGTTTCCTTTATGTTTCACTTTTCCTGTTTATATGGTATCATAAAGTATAAACAATTAACAAAGTGCTTTTAATTTGAAACGCTGCTGGAGGGAAATCATGTGATGCGTTACAGATAGATATTTTTATTGAAGATAGTTAAGTATATTAAGTGATCATGTATTGTTAATTTTTTTAGTTAATATGTAAAAAGTACTCATATTTTGCAGGAGCTTTATTCTTGTATACTCATTTTAAGTGTATAAAAATTATATTAAGAGGCTGTCGTGATAACTTATCCGTATTTGTAAGTATTTGTCTGATAACTTATCTCATGCTTATAGGTATCAATTTTTCTTTATAGTTCAATAAAATGTGACAAAAAATTTAGGATTGAATTGTCATGATGATTAAGTAAGAACCCTTTATCAATTTATAATTTCATTGCAAGAGGATTAAGAAAAGGGTAATGCTAACACAATACTTGTTGATTCGCAAAAGAAAATAAAAAAGTTTTGTTTGAAAAGATCAAATTTTAAATTTTTAACGGATTGAGTGCACCATTATTAAAATTATACTTCCATATTAATTTGTTTAACAAGTGTCATAAAGACACCTTAACATTTGTCTAATAGAAATCGAAAAATACTCGTTTGTTCATAAAACCCACAATGTGAGAATACTAAGATTTATGCTTGATGTATTTGATTTATTTTCACGAGCTTTAGTCGCAAAACAAGTAATATAATCTCTAAAATAAATTGAAATATTTGTTTTGAATCGTTTAGTCATTTGTTACAATTTCCAAGTAAGAAAGAGAGAAAAGTGTTCTTCTCTATTGTGGGTTGAAGGACTACATGCTGATTATGTTTAGAAAGATTATTCACGAGATTAATAGTATAAAAATGTTTTACATAATATTATTGAATAATATGTGTGATAACATATATATTATGTATATATACAACAATTAAATTCTTTAATAATATAACAGATAAGTAAATAAAAAATTCAAAATTTACTTCATGCGGCATATATGATCATATATATATATATATATATATGGTTAATATTTTTTGGGTTCTATATGGTTAATTATTTGGCTACAAACAATTTTGAAGTTTTGAATCTCTAATATTCATCTTCAATAGCTAATAAGCGATTATTCTTGCGGCAATAATCACGACAATAATCATAAACAACCCATTTTGCATGAATCTCTTTAAGCTTCTTCCATTTTTCAGCATTAAGACCTTTATTTTTTCCACTATTGAAATCAAGGCAATTAGACGAGTTTGGAATTGGAATGCATGCATTGGCATTGAAGTTTTTAAAACTTTCTATGAATGGAGCCTTTGACCAATCAATTTTGACTTGTCCCCATCTTGTTGCCCATGAGTCTCCCTTCCATAAAGTTGTATATAATTTCATAGGTTGTCTTATTGGAAATGCAACACCAATGCTTTGTCTATTATGCATCACTCTTATAGGTATGTCATCCACTAACATTCTGCACACATCATCAAAGTGTATATATAATTATACACCTTTTTTTAAAGAAAGAATTTAGCTTAAATTGTCACTTAGATAAAGGGAAATAGATTAATGATAGTGATAGAATTATGTAATCTTATCTTACATGTATTTTGATATAAAAAATCGATATTCAAATATTTAATTTTTCTATTTATCAAAACCTGTAAGAAAAAAAAAACTTACATTATGGGCTGAGGATTCCAATCAATAGAATATGTGTGAAAGTCTTGTGTAGGATCAAACCAAAGATAGAATTGGACCTCATGACCCCATTACCATTGGCATATAAATTTGTTGAGAGAATATATGGATCACCTGACAAGTTGCCCAAAAATTCTAAATCAACCTCGTCATGGTTTGGTCCTAGAGAACTTAACTGTACATATATATATATATGAAATTAATTCAAATGAAATAGTTGTAAGTAAAAGCTCCTTAAAATTATGCAATGTGTTAGTGTGTAAGCATGATTATAAATTGTGGTAGACAATTGAAATTGTCACAACAATATAACGGTATTAGAAGTATTTGAAATAGCATTGTAAATATAATTAAAAAGTAAAATGAAAAAAAAATCATTTTTATATAAATAATAAAAAAAGGTAAATTAATTTTGACTTTTTTCCCTCTCTTTTCTAAAGTTAAAAATTGATTGAATAAAAAATAAAAAATAAAAAGAACGTGAGGAACATAAATTTTATTGGGGAAAAGTGATTAAAATGAGTGTATACATTAAAGATCGTGTTGTTAACTTTTTAGTTAATATGTAAAAAATACTAATATTTTACATGAACTTTAATCTTGTATGTTAAATTTCAAGCTACAAATTCAAGTGCAAGGAAATAGAAAAGTAGAATAAATATGAGTTTGTAGGACTTATTTATTGAATGAATGAAGTGTGTTATTTATACATGGTTCATTCTAATTGTCTTCTAACTATCTAACTAACTAATTTAGTGATTAGTTAGTTCGTTATACAACTAACACTTCACTTTAATTACACATTTTCTAATACCAAGAATATTCTTGGTTTATCCTAATGAATCTAGTTTTTCCAAGAACATTCTTGGTTTCTAACATTTTTCTTTAATTCAAGTATCTAAGTGATTTTACACCTAGCAATCTTCTTAACTCGTCAAATCTAGTTGTCCTCAAAGTCTTGGTCATGATATCAGTCAAATGAACTTCAATTTGATAATAGATAAGCTTAAGTTTGCATCTTTCAACTTGATCTCTTAATAAGTGAAACATTGTCTCAATGTATTTGCTTCTTCCATGAGACACAAAGTTCTTTGCTAGATTTATTGCTGAACTGCAGTCAATTGTCCACAAAGTTCTTAGTTGGATGATACCCAACCAAGATCATGGCTTCACTCTTGACCTGCAACTTTTTTCTTTTCTGGTCAGACACATGCTTGAAACATAGAACACCAAATATTCTTAAGTGCCCTACTGTTAGTTTCCTTCCACTTAAATCTTCCTCTGGCGCCTTCTTGGTTAGACATTTATTTAGAATGTACACAACAATTAATGTTGCCTCACCCCAAAATTTGTGTGGCAATTTCTTTCCCTTCAACATACTTTTAGTTATGTCTAGGATGGTCCTATTTCTTCTATCAACCATTCCATTATGTTGAGGTGTGTAGGGGGCAGCCACTTCATGTTCAATTTCATGTATGACACATAAATCCTCAAACTTATGTGATGTATACTCACCATATTCATATGTCCTTACCACTGTATCAGTTTTCCACTTTGTTTTTCAACTTTCACTTTGAAATTCTTGAACATTTCAAATGATTCATCTTTGGTTTTAATAAAATAAATCCATAACATTCTACTGAATTCATCAAAAAAGGTTATGAAATACTTAGTATCTCCTAATGATGGCACCTTAAATGGTCCACATATATCACAATGAACCACGTCAAGAACGTTCTTCGATCTTGCATGCACTTGTGATTTAAAGGAATTTCTTGATTGTTTTCCTGTCATACACACTTCACACACCTTCTTAGGAACATCAATAATAAAAATGCTACTGACCATCTTCTTTGTTCCTAATAGTTGCAAGCTCCTAAAGTTCAAATGACCAAATCTTGCATGCCACAATCAGTCCTCATCACCCGAGCTTACTGCTTTCAAACATTGGATATCTGTAGCTTGTTAGTTGGTTAAAATTTATTATGTTCTTTGAGAGAGGTGCCTTTAATATAGTCTTTTTTTTAACCATCATACATTGTTAAGATAAGCTCTCAATTTAAATTTTGATGAAAATAAACAAAGGTTAATTAAAAACGCTAATTATGATTCTAAATGTTATGTTAATTTAACTTGTATTTTTGAGTGTATCAAATTAAATATATAATTTAAACAAAGCAAAGAAATCAACATAAAAAGGCAAGAAACTGAACAAGCAAGAAAGGAGGACATTCTTGACAAAATCTAGAAAATAGAGAATGTTTTCCATATCCAAGAATGATCAAGACAACTTCAAGAACAATCAATCTCTACTGATTAGAAAAAGAAAATGATTCTAAAATTCACACTAATATTATCAGTATTATCCAAGGAACAAACTAGATCAATTATAGTCAAAGAAACAATTTGAATCACAAAAGAAAAAGGTCATGAATCAGGCAAGATCGAACAAACTGATCTTTCTCCAGACTGACTGCCAAGAACGTTGAACGATCTTGAAAATATGTAAGACATCACAATACCCTCAAGAACGATCAAGCAAATGACCAGACTGATCAAGGTTAAAATCTCGAGATCAATTTTCAATCTCCAAAATGATCATTAAACCTCCATAACGATCAATAATTCTCTAGAGTATTTAACAATCATTCTGCAACAAAATTTCAATCATTCTTCAGCCTGTTTTGAGTAAATCAAAACACTATATTGAACTGATCTCATCAATCATATATCTAAAGATTAAAGGATCATTAAATAAGATCATAGTTGTCATAGAATGAAGAAATCCAAACCAGTCAAATAGAACACAAAAGTGTTCAAAAAGCTGGAACATTTTTTCCACTTAATTTGGTCTTTGGTCAAGATTGACAAGAGCACTATCAACAGTTATATTTGACCATCATTGAATTTCCTAGAGGCTTATATAAAGAAGACCAATGCTCAAGGAAATCATAGAAGTTCATGTGCTAACAAATCTCATTAAATCATTCACATTCACATACTTGAAATTCTCACTCTCTTAAGAAATATCACTTCTGAGTTTATTTCCATTCTTCGTTAGACTTGTATTGAATCTTGTATAAAGAATATAATATCATACAAGAGTTGAGACATATCAGATTCTATCAAAATAGTCTTATCATAATTGTGTAAAACTCAAACTACAAGAGTTGAGTATAGTTTAAGTAGAGTGTAAGAGACCCTTTTAAGGTTAAAAGGTATAGTGTAAACTCCTATCTAGTGGTTGATAGGAGATTGTGTAACACCCCAGCCATTACCGTTACTGGCGATGCTAACAAATCTCATTAAATCATTCACATTCACATACTTGAAATTCTCACTCTCTTAAGAAGTATCAATTCTGAGTTTATTTCAATCCTTCGTTAGACATGTATTGAATCTTGTATAATGAATATATTCTCATACAAGAGTGGAGACATGTATTGAATCTTGTATAAAGAATATATTCTCATACAAGAATATAGTTTGAGTAGAGTGTAAGAGACCCTTTTAAGGTTAAAAGGTATAGTGTAAACTCCTATCTAGAGGTTGATAGGAGATTGTGTAACACCTCGACCATTACCATTACTGGCGATGATACCTCACGATCTTCTCGCTCCCCCTAAGCACTCCGTTGGAAATAGCGAGTTTTTGCCTCACAGATCCCACTACCAATTGAGTTGCAGATTTTAACTAATTAAGAACGCTCTCTGTTTTCTGGTAAAAACCAGGATCATTCTTCGTTTTCATTTTTCACAACCAAGATCAATTTGGAGTTAAATTCTTAAGATTTTACAGAAAATTTTAAATAGACATTTACAATTCAAACCCCCTTTCTTGTAAGTCGACATTTCTACTTCATACACCTCTAAGGCATCATCATTCATAATCACCTAAAGTCCTTTCTTAATCAGTTGTCATATGCTCAACAAATTGTTGTTCATTCCTAAGACATACAACACATTTTCAATCACCACTATTTTGCCAGCTCCATCAGCTTCCAAGGTTCTATCATTAGTAAACCTTATCTTGCTCTCTTTTGATGTATCAGTATCCACCAACCATTCTTTGTGGCTTTTCATGTGATTTGAACAAGCGATGTCAAGAAGCCAGAATTGAAAAGAAGAATGTTCTTCGTTTATGGTAACCATCAATAAGACTATTTCTGAGTCTGCAAAGAACACTCTTCGGTTGTGGTAGCCATCAATAAAATTGTGTATGATTATGGATCATCTTCTTGAGTAGCACATCCTTCATCATCATCTTTCTTCTCCTGCTTCCCTTTACCAGACCAGACTAACATTCATCAGTAAAATACCCAAATTTCTCACAATTGTAATATTGGACCTTCTTTTTGTCAAAGTGTTTTGATTTTCCTTTGGGTTTACCACTTGCACTTCCTTCCTTTGATGAAGAATAAAATTTATCCTCAGATTTCTTGAATTTATTCTTCTTCCACTTCTTTTTATGATCCCCCTTCTTGTACACTTGTGCTGCCAGTGCCTGATCAACAGGTTTCATCATAATACCAATTGTTAGCTTTCAAATTATTAATTCAAGTGTAAAAAAATAGAAAAGCAGAATAACATATGAGTTGTAGGACTTATTTATTGAATGAACAAAATGTGTTATTTATACATAGTTCATTCTAATTGTCCTCTAACTACCTAACTAACTACTTGAGTGATTAGTTAGTTAATTATCACATACAACTAACACTTTAGTTGAATTGCACATTTTTTAATATCAAGAACGCTTTTGGTTTATCCTGATTAATTTGATTTTTTCATAACATTCTTGGTTTCTAATAGTATATTCATTTTATGTGTATTCAAATTACATTAAGACGTGGTCATAACAACTTATGTGTACTCATAGGTATTCGTTTGACAACTTATTCCATACTCGTAGGTATCAATTTTTCTTTATAGTTCAATGAAACGCGACCAAAATTTTAGGATTGAATTGTGATGATGAGTAAGAAACCCTTTATCAATTTATAATTTCATCTCAAGAGGATTAAGAAAAGGGTCATACAAACACAACACTTATTGAATAGAAAAAGAAAATAAAAAAAATTTGTTTGAAAAATATCAAATTTTAAAATTTTAAGGGATTAAATGCACGACTATTAAAATTATACTTCCATATGAATTTGTTTAACACGTGTCAGAAATTCACCTTAAGATTTTCCTAATAGAAATAAAATCCACAATGTAAGAATACTAAGATTCAAAATTTATACTTGATGTAATTGATTTATTTTCATGAGTTTTAGTCGCAAAATAAGTAATATAATTCCTAAAAAATATTGAAATCTTTTTATTTTTTCGTTCAATCATTTGTTAAAATTTCCAAGTAAGAAAAAGAGAAGAGTGTTCTTTTCTATTGTGAGTTGAAGGAGTGCATGGTGATTATGTGTAGACAAACACATAATATAATAATGTATTGTATAATAATTAAATTCTTTAATAATATAACAAATAAATAAATAAAAAATCCAAAATTTATTTCACACGGCATATATGATCACACATACATATATGGTAAATACTTTTTGGGTTCTATATGGTTAATTATTTTGGCCACAAATTTTTTCGAAGTTTTGAATCTCTAATATTCGTCTTCAATAGATAATAAGCGATTATTCTTGCGACATTCATAAGGAAGACCACGAGCATAACGTCTAAAATCACGACAATAATCATAAACAACCCATTTTGCATGAATCTCTTTAAGCTTCTTCCTTTTTTCAGCATTAAGACCTTTATTTTTTCCACTATTGAAATCAAGGCAATTAGACGAGTTTGGAATTGGAATGCATGCATCGGTATTGAAGTTTTTAAAACTTGCTATGAATGGAGCCTTTGACCAATCAATTTTGACTTGTCCCCATCTTGTTGCCCATGAGTCTCCATTCCATAAAGTTGTATATAATTTCATAGGTTGTCTTGTTGGAAATGCAACACCAATGTTTTGTCTATTATGCATCACTCTTATAGGTATGTCATCCACCCATATTCTGCATACATCATCAATATGTATATATAATTATACATATTTTTTTAAAGAAACAATTTTGCATAAATTGTCACTTAGATCAATGGAAATAGATTAATAATAATGATATAATCATGTAATCTTATCTTACATGTATTTTGATTTAAAAAATTGGTATTTAAAATTTTTATTTTTCTATTTATCAAAACCTGTAAGAAAAATAAAACTTACATTATGCGTTGAGGATTCCAATCAATAGAATATGTGTGAAAGTCTTGTGTAGGATCAAACCAAAGATAGAATTGGACCTCATGACCCCCATTACCATTGGCATATAAATTTGTTGAGAGAATATATGGATCACCAGATAAGTTGCCCAAAAATTCTAAATCAACCTCGTCATGGTTTGGTCCTAGAGAACTTAGCTGTACATATATATGAAATAAAAATTAAATGAAATAGTTGATAAGTAAAAGCTCCTTAAAATATGCGATGTGTTAGTGTGTAAGCATGATTATAAATTGTGGTACACAATTGAAATTGCCACAACAATTTAATGGTATTAGAAGTATTTGAAATAGCATTGTAAATATAATTAAAAAGTATAATGGAATTTTTTTATATATATAATAATAAAAAGGTAAAATAATCTTTTTAGATGTATTAAGATGAGAGGTAGAAAAGTCTTAAAATCATGTGTGTGTGTAATCACAAATGAGAATAAACAATTTAGAACAAAGTGCATCCATTAATGCAGACATACATAATATGCAGTGACAGTGCCTGCAGAGTTCCCTGGCACAAGTTTGATTTGCATATCAAATCTTCCAAACAAGTATTCATTCTTAGATGCAACGCCAGAGCCAGAATATTTATCCATTGCAAGTGTCATACTCAAGCCACCATCTTCTATGTTAGCCCTTTTATCTCCAAACAAAATGTTAAAATCAGTATTAAAATTTCCACCATATGCATTTGTGCTAAAAGCTAAGCATAGACAAAGTAAAAGAAAAACCGAGTTATTAACATAAAAAGATGCCATAGTTAATGTTACACTTTTTGAATATTAATAAATGTGAGATATGGGTATTTAAATTGTAGTTTTTGCATTAAATTAGATATTGTTATGATTATCGTAAAATGTAGTTGATTTAGATCAATTTAGTTGTCAAATGTGTTGTGACATGCAATTGTATCAAAGGTCAATGTTGGTCACAAGTCACCACTATTGTTGAAAATTTACAACTCAACCTTATTGAAGAACCAAAAAAGGGTTTTTAATAGAAAAAAAATTAATAGATATTTGATTGCAAAAGGGTTATTCTTGGGCTTTGTAGGGCTGTATTTTGACATTCAAAAGTTGGGCACAAGCCCAAAATAGGTCAGTATTGTATTATATACTTTGAAATAGAAATATCATTTTAGTTAAAAAAAAGTGGGGTTTTCTTGACATGTGGTAGCTTCACCGTGTGTCGTGTATTTTGACTCAAAGCTTCATTCTAATATATATAAAAGGAAAGAAAATTTAAATTGATATTATTAATAACTATTTATTTTAATCATGATCCACATTTTTTATTTCTTAAAAAATTAAAATTAAAATTTAAACTCTTAAATGCAAATTAATTACATGTTATTTATAATATTCTATTTTGACTAAAGTTAAAAGTAGATTGAATAAAAAAAAAATGAACTTAAAGAACATAAATTTTATTGGAAAAAGGATTAAAAAAAAGGTGAAAATTAAATAAGAAAAA
Organism: Cicer pinnatifidum; assembly: GCA_037974775.1. Lineage (NCBI taxonomy): Eukaryota > Viridiplantae > Streptophyta > Magnoliopsida > Fabales > Fabaceae > Cicer > Cicer pinnatifidum. The sequence goes on from JBBPBR010000008.1 coordinate 56,663,643, forward strand.
AAGTAAAAGTAAAATTAAACATTATTCTTATTAAAAAAAATTTAGAAAACTAAGTTGTCACGAATAATATTTGATTATGTATCTATGTAACAAATGTTTGGAGAATACTCATATTTTTATTAAAGATAGATAAGAATATTAAATAACTATTATAAATGTGAGTGTATACATTAAAAATCATGTGTTGTTAATTTTTTAGTTAATATGTAAAAAAATACTCATATTTTACATGAACTTAAATCTTGTATGATAGATTTCAAGTTATTGATTCAAGTGCAAGAAAATTGAAACGTAGATTAATATATGAGTTGTAGGACTTATTTATCGAATGAATGAAGTGTGTTATTTATACATGATTCATTCTAACTATCATCTTACTATCTAACTAACTAATTGAATGATTAGTTAGTTCATTATGATATACAACTAACACTTTACATTAATTACACATTTTCTAATACCAAGAATAATCTTGGTTTATCCTGATGAATCTGGTTTTTCCAGAACATTCTTGATTTCTAACACTCTTCCTTAATTCAAGTATCAAAGTGATTTTACACCTAGCAATCTTCTTAACTCGTAAAATGAAGTTGTCCTCAGAGTCTTGGTCACGATATCAGTCAGCTGAACTTCAGTTTGATAATATATAAGCTTTAGTTTCTACCTTTCAACTTGATCTCTTAAGAAGTGAAACATTGTCTCAATGTATTTGCTTCTTCAATGAGACACAAAGTTCGTTGCTAGATTTATTGCTGAAATGCTGTCAATCGTCCACAAAGTTCTTAGTTGGATGACACCCAACCAGGATCATGGCTTCACTATTGTCCCGCAGCTTTCTTCTTTTCTGGTCAGACACATGCTTGAAACATAGAACACCAAATATTCTCAAGTGCCATACAGTTAGTTTCCTTCCACTCAAAACTTCCTCTGGCACCTTCTTTGCCAACTTCTTGGTTGGACATTTATTTAGGATGTATACAGTAGTTAATGCAGCCTCACCCCAAAACTTGTGTGGCAGTTTCTTTCCCTTCAACATATTTTTAGTTATGTCTAGGATGATCATATTTCTTTTATCAATCATTCCATTATGTTGAGGTGTGTAGAGGGCAGTCACTTCATGTTCAATTCCATGCTTGACACAGAAATCCTCAAACTCATGTGATGTATACTCACCACCTTCATATGTCCTTACCACTGTATCAGTTTTCCACTTTGTTTTTCAATTTTCACTTTGAAATTCTTGAACATTTCAAATGATTCATCTTTGGTCTTAACCAAATAAATCCATAACATTCTACTGAATTCATCAAAAAAGGTTATGAAATACTTATTATCTCCAAATGATGGCACCTCGAATGGTCCACATACGTCACTATGAACCACATCAAGAACATTATTCGCTTTTGCTTGAACTTGTGATTTAAAGGAATTCCTTGATTGTTTTCCTGTCATACACACTTCACACACCTTCTTAGGAACATCAATCATAAGACTACCACTGACCATCTTCTTTGTTCCTAATAGCTGCAAGCTCTTAAACTTAAAATGACCGAACTTTGCGTGCCACAACCAGTCCTCATCACCTGAGCTTACTGCCTTCAAACATTGGATATATGCAGCTTGTTAGTTGATGACAAATTGTTTTGTTCTTTCAGAGAGGATCCTTTAATATCATCTTCTTTTGTCCATCATACATTGTTAAGATAAACTCTCAATTTAAGTTTTGATGAAAATAAACAAAGGTTAATTAAAAATACTAATTATGATTCTAAATGTTATGTTAATTTAACTTGTATTTTTGAGTGTATTAAATTAAAGATATGATTTAAACAAAGCAAAGAAATCAACATAAAAATGTAAGAAAATGAACAGACAAGAAAGGAGAACATTCTTGACAAAATCTAGAAAATATAAAATTTCTCCAGAACCAAGAATTATCAAGACAACTTCATGAACAATCAATCTCCACTTATTAGAAAAATATATTGATTCTAAAATTCACACTAATATTATCAGTATTATCCAATGAAAAAACAAGATCAATTCTAGTCAAAGAAACAATTCGAATCACAAAAGAAAAAGGTCATGAATCAGGCAGGATCAAACAAAATTGATCTTTCTCCAGACTGACTACCAAGAACGTTGAACGATCTTGAAGATATGTAAGACATCATAATACCCTCAAGAAGGAACAAGCAAATGTTCAGACTGATCAAGGTTAAAATCTCCATATCAATTATCAATTTCTAGAATAATCTTTAAACCTCCAGAACGATCAATAATTCTCCAAAATATTTAACAATCACTCAACAACAAATTTCAATCATTCATCAGCCTGTTTTGAGCAAATCAAAATACTATATTGAATTAATCTCATCAATCACATATCTAAAGATTAAAAGATCATTACACAAGATCATAGTTATTCAAGAATGAAGAAATCCAGACCAATCAAATAAAACACAAAAGTGTTCAAAAGCTGAAGCATTTTTCCCAGATAATTTGGTCTTTGGTCGAGACTGACAAGAGCACTACCAATAGTTATATTTGACCATCATTAAATGTCCTAAGGCCTATAAAAAGAAGACCAATGCTTAAGGAAATTTCAGAAGTTCAAGTGCTAACAAATCTCATTAAATCATTCACATTCACATACTTGAAATTCTCACTCTATCAAGAATATCAGTTTTGAGTTTATTTCAATCCTTCGTTAGATTTGTACTGAGTCTTGTATAAAGAATCTAATATCAAACAAGAGTTGAGACATATCAGATTCTATCAAATCAATCTTATCATAATTGTGTAAAACTCAAACTACAAGAGTTGAGTATAGTTTGAGTAGAGTGTAACAAAACCCTTTTAAGGTTAAAAGGTAAAGTGTAAACTCCTATCTAAAGACTGATAGGAGATTGTTTCAAAAGCCTTTCTGGATGGAAAAGAATTGATATGTAATAGATCAAGGTTGATCTAGAAAAGTGGTGTAAACCAAGATTGTTCTCTGTTTTGAACATTTAGTGAAAATCTCACAATTGTGAGGACTGGACGTAACCCGAGTTGGGTGAATCAGAATATATCGTTGTGTGGTATTTCTTCCCTTATCTTTATTTAATTTAAGTCTAATTAATTATGAAATTAAATATATAAACTGAATTGCAGATTTTAACTAATCAAGAACATTCTCCGTTTTTTGTTTTCACAACCAAGATCAATCTTGAGTTAAAATCTTAAGTTTTTACAAAAAATTTTAAATAAGGACATTTACAATTCAAACCTACTTCCTTGTAAGTCGAGATTTCTACTTCATACATCTCTAAGGCATCATCATTCATAATCACCTGAAATTCTTTCTGAATAAGTTGCCATATACTCAACAAATTGTTTTTCATTCTTGACACATATAACACATTTTCATTCACCACTATTTTTCCAGCTCCCTCAACTTCCAAGGTTCTATCATTAGTAAACATTATCTTGCTCCTTCTTGATGTATCAATATCCACCGGCCATTCTTTGTGGTTTGTAATGTGATTTGAACATCCGATGTCAAGAAACCAGAATTGAAAAGAATAATGTTCTTCGTTTGTGGTAACCATCAATAAGACTATTTTTGAGTCTGACGAAGAACATTCATCGTTTGTGGTAGCCATCAATAAAATTGTGTCTGAGTTTGAATCATCTTCTTGAGCAACATATTCCTCATCCTCATCTTTCTTCTCCTGCTTTCCTTTACCATACCAGACCAACATTCATCAGTAAAATACACAAATTTCTCACAATTGTAATATTGAACCTTCTTTTTGTCAAAGTTCTTTGATTTTCCTTTGGGTTTACCACTTGCACTTCCTCCCTTTGATGAAGACTCGGATTTATTCTTCTTCCACTTATTTTTCTGATCTCCCTTCTTGTACACTTGCGCTGCCATTGCCTGATCAACATGTTTCATCCTAATACCAATTGTTAGCTTTCAAATTATTAATTCAAGTGCAAAAAAAAAAAAAAAATAGAAAAGCAAAATAACATTTGAGTTGTAGGACTTATTTATTGAATGAACGAAGTGTGTTACTTATACATAGTTCATTCTAAGTGTCCTCTAACTACCTAATTAACTAATTGAGTGATTAGTTAGTTAATTATCACATACAACTAACACTTTAATTGAATTGCACATTTTTTAATATAAAAAATGTTTTTGGTTTATGCTGATTAATCTGGTTGTTTCATAACATTCTTGGTTTCTAACAGTATATTCATTTTATGTGTATTCAAATTACATTAAGATGTGGTCATGACAACTTATGTGTACTCATAGGTATTCATTTGACAACTAATTTCATACTCGTAGGTATCAATATTTCTTTATAGTTCAATGAAACGGGACCAAAATTTTAGGATTGAATTGCGATGATGAGTTAGAAACCCTTTATCAATTTATAATTTCATCTCAAGAGGATTAAGAAAAGGATCAAATAAGATTAATGAACATTTATCTCTTTCGGTCCAACAATAAATTGTTATTCTTAACAAGTAGTTTTGTTGTTGGTTAATTGGTCACATAGTTTTTATGAAATGCATTGGATTGATAATAGTTTGGCTACAGCAAAAAAGTTCGATCAAATCTAAGCTAACTGTGCGATTTGATAAGTACATTCTCTTCAAATTGGAAGATTATGTGGGTTAAATATTTGTAGTTTTTGTCTTTGTCAAATAGAAAAAAAAATACTTGTTTGTTCATAAAACCCACAATGTGAGAATACTAAGATTTATGTTTGATGTATCTGATTTATTTTCATGAGCTTTAGTCGCAAAACAAGTAATATAACCTCTAAAACAAATTGAAATCTTTGTTTTAAATCGTTTAGTCATTTGTTACAATTTCAAAGTAAAAGAGAGAGAAAAGTGTTCATCTCTATTGTGGGTTGAAGGACTGCATGCTGATTATGTTTAGAAAGATTCTTCACGAGATTAATAGTATAAAAATATTTTACATAATATTATTGAATAATATGTGTGATAACATATATATTATGTATATATACAACAATTAAATTCTTTAATAATATAACAAATAAATAAATAATTCAAAATTTACTTCATGCGGCATATATATGATAATACATACATACATATATGGTTCATACTTTTTGGGTTCAATATGGTCAATTATTTGGCCACAAACAATTTTGAAGTTTTGAATCTCTAATATTCATCTTCAATAGCTAATAAGCGATTATTCTTGCGGCATTCATAAGGAAGACCGCGAGCATAACGTCTAAAATCACGACAATAATCATAAACAACCCATTTTGCATGAATCTCTTTAAGCTTCTTCTTTTTTTCAGCATTAAGACCTTTATTTTTTCCACTATTGAAATCAAGGCAATTAGACGAGTTTGGAATTGGAATGCATGCATTGGCATTGAAGTTTTTAAAACTTGCTATGAATGGAGCCTTTGACCAATCAATTTTGACTTGTCCCCATCTTGTTGCCCATGAGTCTCCATTCCATAAAGTTGTATATAATTTCATAGGTTGTCTTGTTGGAAATGCAACACCAATGCTTTGTCTATTATGCATCACTCTTATAGGTATGTTATCCACCAATATTCTGCACTTATCATCAAATTGTATATATAATTATACACATTTTTTTAAAGAAAGAATTTTGCTTAAATTGTCACTTAGATAAAGGGAAATAGATTAATGATAGTGATAGAATCATGTAATCTTATCTTACATGTATTTTGATCTAAAAAATCGGTATTCAAAAATTTAATTTTTTTTATTTTATTTATCAAAACCTGTAAAAAAAAAAAACTTACATTATGCGTTGAGGATTCCAATCAATAGAATATGTGTGAAAGTCTTGTGTTGGATCAAACCAAAGATAGAATTGGACCTCATGACCCCCATTACCATTGGCATATAAATTTGTTGAGAGAATATATGGATCACCAGACAAGTTGCCCAAAAATTCTAAATCAACCTCGTCATGGTTTGGTCCTAGAGAACTTAACTGCACATATATATGAAATTAATTCAATTGAAATAGTTGTAAGTAAAAGCTCCTTAAAATTATGTAATGTGTTAGTGTGTAAGCATGATTATAAATTGTGGTACATAGTTGAAATTCCCACAACAATATAACGATATTAGAAGTATTTGAAATAACATTGTAAATATAATTAAAAAGTAAAACAGAAAAAAAAATCAACTTTTTATATAAATAATAAAACAAATGTAAAGTAATCTTTTTAAATATATTAAGATAAGAGGTACATAAGTCTTAAAAGTATGTGCGTGTGTAATCACAAATGAGAATAAACAATTTAGAACAAAGTGAATCCATTAATGCAAACATACATAATATGCAGTGACAGTGCCTGCAGAGTTCCCTGGCACAAGTTTGATTTTCATATCAAATCTTCCAAACAAGTACTCATTCTTAGATGCAACGCCGGAGCCAGAGTATTTATCCATTGCAAGTGTCATACTCATGCCACCATCTTCTATGTTAGCCCTTTTATCTCCAAACAAAATGTCAAAATCAGTGTTGAAATTTCCACCATATGCAATTGTGCTAAAAGCTAAGCATAGAAAAAGTAAAAGAAAAATAGAGTTATTAACATATAAAGATGCCATAATTAATGTTTCACTTTTTGAAAATTAATAAATGTGGGAAAGGGGTATTTAAATTGTAGTTTTTGCATTAAATTAGATATTGTTATGATTATTGTGAAATATAGTTGATTTAGATCAATTTAGTTGTCAAATATGTTGTGACATGCAATTGTATCAAAGGTCAATGTTTGTCATAAGTCACCACTATTGTTGAAAATTTACAACTCAACCTTATTGAAGAAAAAAAAAGGGGGGTTTTAATAGAAAAACGTTAGCAGATATTTGATTGCAAAAAGGTTATTCTTGGGCTTTGTAGGGTTGTGTTTTGGCATTCAAAAGTTGGGCACAAGCCCAAAATAGGTTAGTATTATATTACATACTTTGAAATAGAAACGTCATTTTAGTTAAGAAAAAGGGAGGTATTCTTGATATGTGGTAGCTTCACCATGTGTCATGTACTTTGACTCAAAGCTTCATTCTAATATATATAAAAGAAAAGAAAAGTTAAATTGACATTATTAATAACTATTTCTTTTAAACATGATTTACATTTTTTATTTCCTAAAAATTTAAAATTTAAATTTAAACTCTTCAAAACTAATTAATTATATGTTATTTATAATATTCGATTTTGACTTTTTTTCCCTCTCTTTTCTAAAGTTAAAATTAGATTGAATACAAAATAACAAAAAAAAAATAACGTGAGGAACATAAATTTTATTGGAGAAAAATGATTAAAAAAGTGAAAATTAAGAAGAAAAAAAAGCAGAATTAAAATTAAACTAAAATCTTAACAAGAATGACCCTCATCACTATTCTTATTACAAAAATTTAAAAAACTCAGTTGTCACGAGTATTATTGGATTATGTGTCTATGTAACATGTGTTTGGAGAATACTCATTTTTATTAAAGATAGATAGGAATATTAAGCGACCATAAAATATGTGAGTGTATACATTAAAGATCATGTGTCGTTAACTTTTTAGTTAATATGTAAAAAATACTCATATTTTACATGAACTTTAATCTTGTATGTTAAATTTCAAGCTAAAAATTCAAGTGCAAGGAAATAGAAAAGTAGAATAACATATGAGTTGTAGGACTTATTTATCGAATGAATGAAGTGTGTTATTTATACATGGTTCATTCTAACTATCTTCTAACTATCTAACTAACTAATTTAGTTATTTGTTGGTTCGTTATGATATACAACTAACACTTCACTTTAATTACACATTTTTCTAATACCAAGAATATTCTTGGTTTATCCTAATGAATCTGGTTTTTCAAGAACATTCTTGGTTTCTAATACTTTTCTTTAATTCAAGTATCTAAGTGATTTTACACCTAGCAATATTCTTAACTCGTCAAATCTAGTTGTCCTCAAAGTCTTGGTCACGATATCAGTCAACTGAACTTTAGTTTGATAATAGATAAGCTTAAGTTTGCATCTTTCAACTTGATCTCTTAGGAAGTGAAACATTGTCTCAATGTATTTGCTTCTTCCATGAGACACAAAGTTCTTTGCTAGATTTATTGTTAAAATACTGTCAATCGTCCACAAAGTTCTTAGTTGGATGATACCCAACCAAGATCATGGCTTCACTCTTGACCTGCAACTTTCTTCTTTTCTGGTCAGACACATGCTTAAAACATAGAACACCAAATGTTCTCAAGTACCCTACTATTAGTTTCCTTCCACTCAAAACTTCCTCTGGCACCTTTTTGTTTTGACATTTATTTAGAATGTATACAACAAATAATGCAGCCTCACCCCAAAATTTGTGTGGCAGTTTCTTTCCCTTCAACATACTTTTAGTTATGTCTAAGATGGTCCTATTTCTTCTATCAACCATTCTATTATGTTGAGGTGTGTAGGGGACAGCCACTTCATGTTCAATTCCATGCTTGACACAGAAATCCTCAAACTCATGTGATGTATACACACCACATTCATATGTCCTTACCACTGTATCAATTTTCCACTTTGATTTTCAACTTTTACTTTGAAATGTTTGAACATTTCAAATGATTCATCTTTGGTTTTAATAAAATAAATCCAGAACATTCTACTAAATTCATCAAAAAAGGTTATGAAATACTTATTATCTCTTAATGATGGCACCTCGAATGGTCCACATATGTCACTATGAACCACGTCAAGAACGTTCTTCGATCTTGCTTACACTTGTGAATTAAAGGAATTCCTTGATTGTTTTCCTGTCATACACACTTCACACACCTTCTTAGGAACATCAATCATAAGAATGCTACTGACCATCTTCTTTGTTCCTAATAGCTGCAAGCTCCTAAAGTTCAAATGACCAAATCTTGCATGCCACAACCAGTCCTCATCACCTGAGCTTAGTGCCTTCAAACATTGGATATTTGTTGCTTGTTAGTTGATGAAAAATTATTCTGTTCTTTGAGAGAGGTGCCTTTAATATAATCTTTTTTTTAACCATCATACATTGTTAAGACAAGCTCTCAATTTAAGTTTTGATGAAAATAATCAAATTAAAAATGCTAATTATGATTCTAAATGTTATGTTAATTTAACTTTTGTTATTGAGTGTATCAAATTAAAGATATAATTTAAACAAAGCAAAGAAATCAACATATAAAGGCAAGAAACTGAACAGGCAAGAAAGGAGGACATTCTTGACAAAATCTAGAAAATCGAGAATGTTTTCCATATCCAAGAATGATCAATACAACTTCAAGAACAATCAATCTCTACTTATTAGAAAAAGATATTGATTCTAAAATTCACACTAATATTATCAGTATTATCCAAGGAACAAACAAGATCAATTCTAGTAAAAGAAATCATTCGAATCACAAAAGAAAAAGGTCATGAATTAGGCAAGATCAAACAAAACTGATCTTTCTCCAAACTGACTGCCAAGAACGTTGAACGTTCTTGAAAATATGTAATACATCACAATACCTTCAAGAACGATCAAGAAAATGTCCAGACTGGTCAAAGTTAAAATATCCAGATCAATTATCAATCTCCAAAATGATCTTTAAACCTCCAGAACGATCAATAATTCTCTAGAATATTTAACAATTATTCTGCAACAGATTTCAATCATTCTTCATCCTGTTTTGAGTAAATCAAAACACTATATTAAACTGATTTCATCAATCATATATCTAAATATTTAAGGATCATTAAATAAGATCATAGTTGTCCAAGAATGAAGAAATCCAAACCAGTCAAATAGAACACAAAAGTGTTCAAAAGCTGGAACATTTTTTTCCACATAATTTGGTTTTTGGTCAAGATTGACAAGAGCAATATCAACAGTTATATTTGACCATCACTAAATTTCCTAAAGGCTTATTAAAAGAAGACCAATGCTCAAGGAAATCGCAGAAGTTCAAGTGCTAACAAATCTCATTAAATCATTCACATTCACATACTTGAAATTCTCACTCTCTTAAGAAATATCACTTCTGAGTTTAATTTCAATCCTTCGTTAGACTTGTATTGAATCTTGTATAAAGAAAAGTTGAGACATAGCAGATTCTATTAAAATAATTTTATCATAATTGTATAAAACTCAAACTACAAGAGTTGAGTATAGTTTGAGTAGAGTGTAAGAGACCGGTACCTGGGGGATAAGTACCGCCTCCACACAGATCCCACTACCAATAGCTCAATTGGTAGTGGGATCTGTGTGGAGGCAGTACTTATCCCCGAGAGGCGATACTTATCCCTCAAGTATCGGGCTCGAATCTCACAGAAGGCAAAAACTCACTATTTCCAACAGAGTGGTTAGGGGGGCGAGAAGATCGTGAAGTAGATCGCCGGTAACGGGAATGGCCTGGGTGTTACATAAAATGGCTTAATTGGTAGTGGGATCTGTGTAGAGGCGGTACTTATCCCCCAGGTACCGGGCTCGAATCCTACGGAAGGCAAAAACTTGCTATTTTCTATTTTGAACATTTAGGAAAATCTCACAATTTTGACGATTGGACGTAGTCCGAGTTGGGTGAACCAGGATATATTAAATTAAATATATAAACTGAATTGCAAATTTTAACTAATCAAGAACGTTATCTGTTTTCTAGTTAAAACCAAGAACGTTCTATGTTTTCATTTTTCACAACCAAAATCAATCTTGAGTTAAATTCTTAAAGTTTTACAGAAAATTTTAAATAGGGACATTTACAATTCAAACCCCCTTCCTTGTAAGTCGACATTTCTACTTCATACATCTCTAAGGCATCATCATTCATAATCACCTAAAGTCCTTTCTTAATCATTTGTCATATGCTCAACAAATTGTTTTTCATTCCTGACACATACAACACATTTTCAATCACCACTGTTTTTCCAGCTCCATCAGCTTCCAAGGTTCTATCACTAGTAAACCTTATTTTGCTCTTTCTTGATGTATCAGTATTCACCAACCATTCTTTGTGGCTTGTCATGTGATTTGAACAACCGATGTCAAGAAACCAAAATTGAAAAGAAGAATGTTCTTCGTTTATGGTAACCATTAATAAGACTATTTCTGAGTCTGACAAAGGACACTTTTCGTTTGTGAAAGTCATCAATAAAATTGTGTCTGAATCATCTTCTTGAGTAGCTCATCCCTCATCTTCATCTTTCTTCTCCTACTTCCCTTTACCAGACCAGACTAACATTCATCAGTAAAATACTCAAATTTCTCACAATTTTAATATTGAACCTTTTTTTGGTCAAAGTTCTTTGATTTTCCTTTGGGTTTACCACTTGCATTTCCTTCCTTTGATGAAGGCTCAGATTTATCCTCAGATTTCTTGAATTTATTCTTCTTCCACTTCTTTTTCTGATCTCCCTTCTTGTACACATGTGCTGCCGGCGCCTAATCAACAGGTTTCATCCTAATACCAATTGTTAGCTTTCAAATTATTAATTAAAGTGCAAAAAAATAGAAAAGCATAATAACATATGAGTTGTAGGACTTATTTATTGAATAAAAAAAATGTGTTATTTATACATAGTTCATTCTAATTGTCCTCTAACTACCTAACTAACTAATTGAGTGATTAGTTAGTTAGTTATCACATACAACTAACAATTTAGTTGAATTGCACATTTTTTAATATCAATAACGCTTTTGGTTTATCCTGATTAATCTGGTTTTTTCAGAACATTCTTGGTTTCTAACAGTATATTCATTTTATGTGTATTCAAATTACATTAAGACGTGGTCATATACAACAACTTATGTGTACTCATAGGTATTCGTTTGACAACTTATTCCATACTCGTAGGTATCAATTTTTCTTTATAGTTCAATGAAACGGGACCAAACTTTTAGGATTGAATTGCGATGATGAGTAAGAAACCCTTTATCAATTTATAATTTCATCTCAAGAGGATTAAGAAAAGGGTCAAATAAGATTCATGAACATTTATCTCTTTTGGTCCAACAATAAATTGTTATTCTTAACAAGTAGTTTTGTTGGTTGGTTAATTGGTCACATATTTTCTATGAAATGCATTGGATTGATAATAGTCTGGTTACAGCAAAAAGTTCGATCAAATCTAAGCTAACTATGCTATTTGATAAGTACATTCTCTTCAAATTGCAAGATTATGTGGGTCAAATATTTGTAGTTTTTGTCTTTGTCTAATAGAAATCGAAAAATACTTGTTTGTTCATAAAACCCACAATGTGAGAATATAAGCTTTATGCTTGATGTATCTGATTTATTTTCATGAGCTTTAGTCTCAAAACAAGTAATATAATCTCTAAAACAAATTGAAATATTTGTTTTGAATCGTTTAGTCATTTGTTACAATTTCCAAGTAAGAAAGAGAGAAAAGTGTTCATCTCCATTGTGGGTTGAAGGACTACATGTTGATTATGTTTAGAAAGATTCTTCACAAGATTAATAGTATAAAAATATTTTACATAATATTATTGAATAATATATGTGATAAGATATGTATTATGTATATATACAACAATTAAATTCTTTAATAATATACCAAACAAATAAATAAAAAAATTCAAAATTTACTTCATGCGGCATATATATGATAATACTTACATATATGGTTAATTATTTGGCCACAAACAATTTTGAAGTTTTGAATCTCTAATATTCATCTTCAATAGCTAATAAGCGATTATTCTTGCGGCATTCATAAGGAAGACCGCGAGCATAACGTCTAAAATCACGACAATAATCATAAACAACCCATTTTTCATGAATCTCTTTAAGCTTCTTCCTTTTTTCAGCATTAAGACCTTTATTTTTTCCACTATTGAAATCAAGGCAATTAGACGAGTTTGGAATTGGAATGCATGCATTGGCATTGAAGTTTTTAAAACTTGCTATGAATGGAGCCTTTGACCAATCAATTTTGACTTGTCCCCATCTTGTTGCCCATGAGTCTCCATTCCATAAAGTTGTATATAATTTCATAGGTTGTCTTGTTGGAAATGCAACACCAATGCTTTGTCTATTATGCATCACTCTTATAGGTATGTCATCCACCAATATTCTGCACACATCATCAAAGTGTATATATAATTATACACGTTTTTTTAAAGAAATAATTTTGCTTAACTTGTCACGTAGATAAAGGGAAATAGATTAATGATAATGGTAGAATCATGTAATGTTATCTTACATGTATTTCGATTTAAAAAATTGGTGTTTAAAAATTTAATTTTTCTATTTATCAAAACCGGTAAGAAAAAGAAAACTTACATTATGCGTTGAGGATTCCAATCAATAGAATATGTGTGAAAGTCTTGTGTAGGATCAAACCAAAGATAGAATTGGACCTCATGACCCCCGTTACCATTGGCGTATAAATTTGTTGAGAGAATATATGGATCACCAGACAAGTTACCCAAAAATTCTAAATCAACCTCGTCATGGTTTGGTCCTAGAGAACTTAGCTACACATATATATGAAATTAAATCAAATGAAATAGTTGATATGTAAAAGCTCCTTAAAATTATGCAATGTGTTTGTGTGTAAGCATGATTATAAATTGTGGTACACAACTGAAATTGCCACAACAATATAACGGTATTAGAAGTATTTGAAATAGCATTGTAAATATAATTAAAAAGTAAAATAGAAAAAAAAAATTAATTTTTTATATATAATAAAAAAATGTAAAATAATTTTTTTAAATGTATTAAGATGAGAGGTAGAAAAGTCTTAAAATTATGTGTGTGCGTGTAATCACAAATGAGAATAAACAATCTGGAACAAAGTGCATCCATTAATGCAGACATACATAATATGCAGTGACAGTGCCTGCAGAATTCCCTGGCACAAGTTTGATTTGCATATCAAATCTTCCAAACAAGTATTCATTCTTAGATGCAACGCCAGAGCCAGAATATTTATCCATTGCAAGTGTCATACTCAAGCCACCATCTTCTATGTTAGCCCTTTTATCTCCAAATAAAATGTCAAAATCAGTGTTGAAATTTCCACCGTATGCATTTGTGCTAAAAGCTAAGCATAGACAAAGTAAAAGAAAAACAGAGTTATTAACATATACAGATGCCATAATTAATGTTACACTTTTTGAAAATTAATAAATGTAGGATATAGGTATTTAAATTGTAGTTTTTTGCATTAAATTAGATATTGTTATGATTATTGTAAAATGTAGTTGATTTAGATCAACTTAGTTGTCAAATGTGTTGTGACATGCAATTGTATCAAAGGTCAATGTTTGTCACAAGTCACCACTATTGTTGAAAATTTACAACTTATTGAAGAAAAAAAAGGGGTTTTTAATAGAAAAAAAATTAATAGATATTTGATTGCAAAAAGGTAATTCTTGGGCTTTGTAGAGCTGTATCTTGGCATTCAAAAGTTGGGCACAAGCCCAAAATAGGTTAGTATTATATTATATACTTTGAAATAGAAACATCATTTTAGTTAAAAAAAAAAA
>JBBPBR010000008.1:56685732-56703649 GCA_037974775.1 Cicer pinnatifidum
TAATTATTCTAAACAAATTTAATAGAAAAAATATTTAAATAATAAATAAAAATAGTTTGTATATTCATTACTAATAAAATAAATATACAAATTCCAATAAGAATGTAAATTTAAATAATCATTTTAAACAAAATTAGCTAAAACAATATTTAAATAACAAATAAAATAAGTATATAAATTATTATAATATTTAAATAAAATTTTTGGATATTAGAGGGATAAAATCCAAACAAATATTTTTCAAAAACTAAAATTAAAAACTATTATATTTAATATTTAAATATTTGATCCACATTTTCCTTCATCAATTAAATTTTTTTGTAACATCTACTTATCATTAAAGAACACAAATAAATTTTTCCTGAGAATACAAGAATAAAATCTAAACAATTTTTTTTACATAAACTAAAATTTTGTTCATGACACTATGAAACATTAAAGACGATCACATTTCAATTAGAATTTGAGTTGTGTTGTGGCCCACCATGTTAAACACTACGCATAGACCCAACGCTCAATAAATTTTGCATGAACTTTAATTACCTCTAATATGACTATACCAAATCCAGTTTAAAATATTTATAGTTAGAACCAAACTAATGCGTGGTTAATTAATTAGTCTCGAAATGTGAGTATTACTATGTATTGAGTAGAAAAATAAATAGGTACGTTACGTAAGTAACAATATTCATTGCTCTTCCAAAAAAATTGTGCAACCTCACCCACTCTCTGCAAATGTCACGAATTCGAAGTAACTCACTTCTAATCAAACCTAATTTCAATCTACTTACAAGTTACAACATAGTTTTTTTTTTTTTCTTTCTTTTCAATACACCTCCGTGTAGTTTAGTCTATTAAATTTTAAATAAAAATCATAAAATGAGATAAAAGTCAAGAAAAATATTAGACATACATCATATTGGTGTGAAAATAACATTTCTATTATTTCAATATATATTATACACCATCAAGCTTTATAAGCTTTATTTATATCATAATTTATAACAATCAAGCTTATAAAGCTGAATGTAAGCTACATCTCTAGCCAATGTGTGTGACTAAGGTTTTGTCTCACTAATTTATTGACTCAAATACAAACAATGAAGATCAGTTGAAAAATAAATAGTACTATTTGGGTGTCTGCAGTGCCAGCAATGCTACATTTAATAACAACATTGGGACCATTGTGAATATTTTCTTTCAAATCTAAGGCAACAAAATGAGAATTAGATAAATAAAAGGAAGAAAATAAAACTGTTTGGAAATTGATAAATCATATTAAATATAATACAACATGAGTTTTTGAGAGTATCAAATAATATATATAGATAAATAAGAGAAATCTTTCATGGGACATGTCTCCATCACTCCCCATAAGTGTTGGGGGGTACTATAGATTCATTTCAAATTCCAGTCTTTGATATTTTCTTCACGTGGGTTCCCACATTTTATTGGACGTGAAAGTTAAAACTGTGAAACAAATATTTAAGAATTAATAATAAAACTCCTTAATTAAGAGTGATCATAGTTGTAATGTAATTAATTAATGACTAGCACCATAATATACTACTAATACCTACTAATAATGCATATATGATCCATAAAGAAACAAGGTTAAACTCAACTCATGTTTAGTGCTATTTTTTGAAGCTATTTTAGAAAACTCATTTATGCATATATAGAGGAGTAAATGCACCCTGCAAAACATCAACTAACTCACACTCTTTCACCTGCTTATATTTACTTCACTCACTCAACCATTTTATAATCATCCCTCTCCACACTCAGCTCTTCCAAACCATTTCAAAAATCTTCTCTTTCTCCTTTCTAAGTAGCTAGTGATGAAAATGGAGAAGAAAAGAAGCAACAATGCTTCTCTTACCATTTTCACAATGTTGGTTGCATTTATTTCTCAGAACCTTGTTATACCTGTAGTAGCCAACACTCGAGACCCTCATGCAGGAAATTCTCCAACAGCTATATCTAGTTCTCTATGTAATTCTCTAACTTTAGTTATCCATCTATTTGATATATGATTTTGAACTTTCCTTGAAAGCTACTAAGTAGGCCATTTATTTATTTTTCAATATTTGAAGTATCAAGATCAACTTCTCATAAAGAAGCTATTATTATTATTATTATTATTATAATTTTATTATGTTTTAGTTACTTATTTTGTCCACTCATGTTATACATTGTTTTTTACTTGTCCAAGGTTCACATAGTCCACCATCTCATCACACTGGAATTGGCTGTGGTAGCAGTAGCACCCCGCCATCTCATGGTCACAAGCATGGTCATGGTCATCATGGTCATAGTCATAAATCATCACCCTCAGGGAGTGGAAGTAACAATCCAACCCCGTCAACTCCCACTCCATCACCCCCCTCAGGTGGTGGTGGTGGAAGTTATAATCCAACCCCGTCAACTCCCCCAGGCAATGGAAATTGCGATCCAACCCCATCACCACCCTTAGATGGTGGAAGTTACAATCCAACACCATCAAATCCCACCCCGTCACCACCATCAAGTGGTGATGGAAGTTATAATCCAACACCATTAAGTCCCCCAGGCAGTGGAAGTTATGATCCAACCCCATCACCACCCGTAGATGGTGGAAGTTACAATCCAACACCATCAGCTCCCACTCCACCCTCAAGTGGTGATGGAAGTTATAATCCAACCCCATCAACTCCCCCAAGTGGAGGAAGTTATGACCCAACCCCGTCACCACCAACAAATGGTGGTGGAAGTTATAATCCAACCCCATCAACTCCCCCAAGCGGTGGAAGTTATGATCCAACCCCATCACCACCATCAAGCGGAGGTGGAAGTTACAACCCAACACCGTCAACTCCCCCAGGAACTTATGATCCAACCCCGTCACCACCATCAGGTGGCGATGGAAGTTACAATCCAACTCCTTCAACACCAAGTTACAATCCAACTCCGTCAACACCAAGTTACAATCCAACTCCGTCAACACCAAGCTACAATCCAACTCCATCAACACCACCAAGTGGCAATTGTGCACCACCAGACCCATCAACCCCAACAACACCATCAAACCCTCCCTCAGGAGGTGGAGGATACTACAACTCACCACCAACTTATGGAGATAGTAGCCCTCCAACACCAATCAGTGGCAGCCCACCAATCATCCCATTCGACCCTAGCACCCCACCGTCCCCCACTTACTCCACACCACCTTTCCTTCCTTCACCATCTCCCTTCACCGGTACATGCAAGTAAGTTCCTTCCCCTATATTGCATTGAAATGTAAACTATCATATATAACACTCCCTCTTGTTTTAAATATAAACAAAAAGGTATATGTAATTTGCACAAAACACATGTATCTTTTGCTTTTATGCTTAAAACCGGAGGGAGTACACATCTAGGGTTTTAACTGATAATTAACCTTTCTGGACTTTTTTCTTCAAAACTGCAGCTACTGGAATACTCACCCACAAATCATCTGGGGATTACTAGGCTGGTGGGGAACCTTAGGCAATGCATTTCATGTCCCTAGTTTGCCAGGATTTGGTTCAAGTCTCAGCCTTCCACAAGCACTTTCTAACACAAGAACTGATGGACTTGGAGCACTCTACAGAGAAGGGGCAGCTTCCTTTCTTAACTCCTTGGTGAACAACAGGTTCCCTTACACAACTCAACAAGTTAGAGACAGGTTTGTAGCATCACTCAGCTCAAATAAGGCTGCAGCAACACAAGCTCGTCTCTTCAGGATGGCCAATGAAGGGAGAATGAAGCTTAGAGCATGATCTAATTATTAATTTGGTTTATGTGTTAGTTTATTGAGTTCAGTTCAGTATATTATATCTATATCTTCTGCTAAGAGTGTTTTTAATTAGGTACTTATCATATGTTAACTTATCCTATTATGGATTTTGTGTTACTTTACAACTATATGTTAATTAGCTTTTATGGCTTCTTAGTTTTGAATAAAGTTGATATTTTGTTGCTATAATGCTTCAAGATCTCCATGCATAAGATTCAAGTACAAAACATCATACATGATGCAACAGTAAATTTTTATTTAAAAAAAAACTTTCTTTTCATTGTATAGCAAGAAAGAACACCAGTAAAGATTTGTCATCACATTCTCATTAAATGAAGGTCTACCTAAGGGGGTGTGTATCAAAATAAATTGATTATATACAAAGAGCAACCTAGCAAAGTAGCCCTAGTCTAGAAAAGTTGATTGTTCATGCAACATGAACTGCATTCAAGTTATATACATGCATGATTGTGTGTCTTGAAAACATGTGCAGGGAGGGTCTACATTAATTGTAAAGGTGTCTAGTATTGTTTCCTAGTGAAATGCAAGACAATTGTTTCTTGTTGTTGGTGTGTGTGTGTGTGTACAGAAAGACAACAGATGGACCAAGATGGGATTTGGGTTGTGTGCATTGCAGTCAGCCACACCGGTAGTCGTTCAATCAAGGGTTTCAAACTTGGTAATTTAGTTTTAAAAAATAAATCAAGATCTGCATTGAGATCTGAACCATTGGATCTTGATCCAACACAGTGTTGTCAATTGCAGATCACAAAAAATAGCCGTTTGTTCAAATTATGTTACACAACATCGCTATAGTACCACTATAATCACTATTTGACAACATTTTATACTAAATAGTATATTGCAGAACAGTAACAATTTATTCAACATTTACTACGCTATAGTGCTGTTATAACCACTATTTAACAACACTAATCCATCGGCCACCAAATGTGACTGACTGTGTGACAACACAGGATTGTGACAACACACTATCCAAATCCACATAGCTACCAAGGGTGCCCTTATATGAAATAGGACTGCTGTTACAGTGGCACAGGAAGGGTTGAAGGGCCATGTGATGCCTAATTAATGTTATTTTAAGTGCCTTAACAGGAAGTGTACAAGGCTGTCCTTTGGTTCAGAAACAATTATAATGGTAGGTAAACCCTATAAAAAGATGGTAGTCTTCACAAGTTATGTAATATAAGAATCATTGTGTTCTATTTTTTATAAGAAAGAAAAAAACAGCTTTTATGTCTTCAGCTTACCAATCTTTCCAAATATAACATATTAACTTAGATATAAGGGACCTCTACTACTACTACTAGTTTAGATCACAATAAGTTTGGTTAATGCACTTACTTTACTTGACTTCATAGCTAGAATGTTATATTGCTACATTATATATTCACTGGTGCAGTTGTATATGGATTGAAGAAAAACCTTCTCTAGTGCTTTCCTCATAAATTAAAAATAGTCATTTCTAAAACCAAAAAGATCATAAAGCATTTGAAAAGAAAAAAAAAACCTATCCAAACTGACCCTAAGCTTTAATACTACTCAACATTGAAATGTGCACATAATTATGAAGTTCCAAATGTTTTTAAATGCTTCTGATGAAAAACGTGAAATATAAAGTCATCCATATGTGGGCCTGTAAAAGAATTGGAAAACTAAATTATAAGACTTGGTCCTAAACTTTTAATACACACACACTCCAAGTTCATGTAGTATTGCTATATTTACCAAGATAACTTATAAGACAATATTTCCTTATTTTTTTACCAAGATAGCTGTCAACAACATGTGTTTAAGAGCATACTAATACTAATCAAGTAGTCAAGTCAGGCTCATAATTTTACAGTCATATCACATAAGATTAACCAGGGTATCCAAATTAACAAGAATAACCAAGTCTGATAATTAATGCTTCAAGTCTCAAAGAAAATAATGGCAGAAAGATCTTAATTTTAACAAAATCTAGGATAACATTTAGAGGCATACCTTTTAAATTTTCTGGTAGTATTACATAGTAGAGAAATTCTAGCCCTTGACACTGGATTTCTGATAAAGTTACCAATGTAAGTTTCTTAACTGCGAGAAATTCTACCTCTGATTATACAAGTGGTTTCCATGACATACATGTCTCATTGGCTTTAGATTTTTTACAATCAGAAAGAAATCAGCGCATATGCGACTCGATCCATTTAAAAATTTGGTCGGAATGCACACTTGTCATCTCATGGTAAGCAAATGCAAGGTTTAGCTCCTCCTGAATATGAGGGATCAAATGCTTATCAATCAAGATATTTTTCCTCTCCTCAAGAACGTTTTTCCATTTTGTTTTCCGTCCATCTTTCCTCATATATCCATTTTGATCAATAAAACCCTTTTCCTTAAAGATTTCGAACAAAAATTTAGAAAGAGTCTGATCAAGACCTGGAATCCTATCAGCTAAAGTACCCGGCGACAACGGAAACTCCATACATTCAACAACACCGACATCAATCCTTTTATCTTTCAAAACCTCTACATATTCATCAATTTTCTGCTGCCTATAAAGATCTTTAGGCATGTGAACAAAAAGGGTAGGAGGGTAGTCCTCATTAATATCGATTTCCTCAAACATCCCTTCAGCTATCATAAGCACAATGCTATTAAACTTTTTCACGGTTGCAAGCAAAGATACAAAATACCCTCCAGACGAAGCACCTAAAGCAACAAGAGGAAGTTTTCCAAGCCTCCTCTTACCAATCCACCATTCTAGAATATCTTTAACAACCAACAATTCCTTACCATAAGTCCAACATCTATGTTCACTCGAAATAGTAACAACGGCGAAACGTTGAGCAAGAGCATGAAGTACAAGCAACCTTTCTTCAGGCAAACCAATACAATCAGAACATTCAAAGGATTTGTCCCAAAAGTTTATGGCTTTTCCATTACATCCATGAGCAAGAAAGATAACACCTTTAGGTGATTCAGGTACTTGCCATATCAAATCTGTTCCATTCCGGAACTCTCTTGTTGGATGCAATTTCACCAAAGGGTCAAAATTATTCCACTTTTGTTTAGAAGATTCATAAGTTAAACTTGGTTTAACACCATCATAAACATTAACATTAACATTAACATTAACATCAACATTATCATTGATATTATCAAATACTAAAAAGAGAATCACTATCATTAACATCAATGTAAAAGACATAACAAGTACTTGAACCCTGGAAATGTGAGCACTACTCCGTGGCTTTGATTTGTATCCATGATTCAACATGGTGAAATAAAGGGTTTGTAGCAGGAGGGGAAAAGATCAAATTTTTATCAAAATATCTTAATATAAGATCAATAAACTATAAAGGGTTAGTGGCACACAATCAATTGAATCATTGAAATCAAAGGGAAATTAGTTACAGTGTTCAAAACATATATACTCACATGGAATTTGAAGGTTAATTACTGTGTGTGTTGAATCTTAAAGGGAAACGTTAAACAATTGGATTAATCACCGAAACTGTAGTGAAGTAGAAGTATATGGATTGCGGTTACTGGATTTTGATGTCATATAATGTCATGTGTTTGTTATTTTTTTCGAATAGTTTAATTTAATGTCATGTGAAATAAGTATATGTTTCAATTTCAAAGTTTTGTGTGGGCTTTACTGGGCCTAATGTTAATTGGGCCGCATTCAAAAATAAAGAACCAAAAAACCAAAAGAATTTTTTTATAGATATACCCCTATATCTAACTGACACACCGCCATATTTCGAGTTTTACCCCTTCCAACTTTTAATTTGTCACCGTAAATAATAAGTATTTTTTATTTATTTTCTTCAAGATACTCTCCCAGAAAAATAAGAGGTTCCTCTGTCTGTACATTATTTCTATACCCTCTAAAATTCTTCCCTTTAGAGGATTTTGGAGATAAAATCTATGGAGTGCTAAATTTATATTTTAATATATCATATTGTTCTTTTTTTTTTTTTAAATATTGAATATAAATCAAAATATAAACTTAATACTTGAAAGCTCTTCCTCCAAAATCCTTCAAAAATCAACTGCAAAGAGACTTTAAGTGTCTAGTGACATTTTTCAACTTATATTACATTTATTAAGAGTTAGTTGAGTGTATTTAATTTTTTTATATCATGTAAAAAATAAAAATGCATTTGTTAATCTATCTCTGGTCATATTATAAAACATCTTATCACAATATTAATAAATTATATTTAAAGATATTTTTGAAATAGTTCATATTATTTTAATTTGAGTCCAATAAATTTAAGCTTTTTTTTTTCTTTTTATAATTGAATTCAAGTAGAATTAAATTGGATCTCGGAGATTTAAATAGTTAGACTCAAGTGTTTAATAAATACAATGAAGTAACATAAACCGTTTAAAAAAACTTAAATCTAAACATAAATAAAATAATTATTTTTCAGATTTTATTATCAATCGGCTAAATTATGACTATAACTAATAATTGTGATTTTTAACTAGTGATGTTTTCAATCATACCTTTTTTTTTTTCTTGCCTTTACTATACTTGGCAACAGTTATTGAGAACTAAAAAAGTGATGTACATTGAAGCTTTGAAAAAGAACAATGTAAGGTTAGGTCACACATGAATTAATAGTAGC
Source organism: Cicer pinnatifidum (assembly GCA_037974775.1). Classification (NCBI taxonomy): domain Eukaryota; kingdom Viridiplantae; phylum Streptophyta; class Magnoliopsida; order Fabales; family Fabaceae; genus Cicer; species Cicer pinnatifidum. The sequence continues at coordinate 56,694,178 of JBBPBR010000008.1, forward strand.
ATCATCACCAACACCCAAATGGGAAAAAAGTGATGAAAAAGGGAGGATGTGATGGAAATGGAATGGAAGTGAGGTCAAAGTTTGTTTGATGATAGTAATTATAACGTACGTGGTGCTTGTTGAAAAACAAGGCCAGCCTGTTGGGACCATGTTGAGTTTTTGTGCATGTGATGATCAGCCACACCATTTGCACGTCAACATATTCTTTCTTTTTAAAGGGCACATTGCTTGTGTGAGGGCAAAACTTCTCTATGTCATTTAATTTGACACTTGCTTTACATTGCATTCTTTTTTTTTTTTTAACAACGAAGCTCACACAATAATAGTAGATAAATAAGAAATTTTCACACGCTAATTATAAGAAAGTAAGTAATTTTGGGTTTAAACATGTGACACACCATCACACGTTAATATTAATATTTTTGTCGTTATCCTATGAGTTGTAAACGGTTTGAAATTAAATACTATCATTGTTATTAAAGTAAATAAATCCATTTAAAATTACTATTCATATATAAACTAAAATTTAAAAAGGGATTTTATTATGAGATGGGAATCACAGGGAAAATAATTAAAAAGAGTTGGAGTTATGTAACAAACATTTCACCGCAAAATAGCAAACATGTTTTTCATACTAAACAATATTCCCCCATAAACTTACGCCAAAATTTGAATAGTATATACTTAAAGTCGTAAATACTTTTCTCAACTCATAAAATAAAATAGACAAGTACGTAGCTCCTTAATTTGTCCACATATATACTTGGTTGAATGCTTAACATTAAGTTAATGTCACATAAACTTTACCAATCGAAAATGGCAAGGTATATATTATGATATTTTACATCTCTCTCGGATATATGCACGAGTTGAAAAGCACTTGAATATTCCTAACTTTTGGCATCCTTATTAGTGGTTCTTTCTTTTTGTTAGAGAAAAGAAAACTTTTGGGTACAAACATTCCTTGCTTGGTTCATTTACCTTGATAAATATCAATATATCTAACCCTACATGCATTTAGATTTCACCATTTCTTGCTCCTAATTAATCTTTCCAATACTTCATTAATCTCTCCAACTGGAAAAATCATCATGGGTGTCCTTGGAACAATAGTAAGACATTTAGACACAACAATAGGGTAAACTAATCATCTCTCTCCAATTACTTTTAAAAATATCTTAATCTTAATTATTTAATTTCATAAATTTTATATGTCACGTAAACTATTGTCATTCCATTCTACTCCTCCGCATGCTATAATTATGTACCTTCAAAATCCCATATACGAAACTCCCCCTTACAAAAATATATTCATGAAAATAGTTTTTTTGTTTTTGTATAATGAAAAATAGGTTTTCTACCTAAACTTTAAAACACATGGAACACACTCTAAATTTTAGGCTCTTAATTTCATGTTTTTCCTCGTAATAACATTGTACTTCTTTGTGTACCAGGCCAGGAGTAATGCTTCTTTATCCTTTGTAAGTAATGGCCATGTCACATACCATTTTATAACTAATTAATTTAATATGCAATTAATGACTATAGTCGATCATTTTATTACAACATCTCGTTTCATTTTTAACTTCCTCATCATTGTGATGACTAATTATTTTTCTTGACAATATGTAATGTAATGACCAACTATTAAATGTTTGACATTTATGTGATCATAGATACGCATCAATGAGGGCAATTGAAAGTCCTTCAACCTTAGATGACCAACAATGGCTAACGTATTGGGTTTTATACTCTCTCATAACCCTCTTTGAGCTTTCCACTTATAAGATCCTATCTTGGTAATATTAATTGAGTTCTCTATACATAGACATGTTAGACACACACACACAGCAATTTGATAATATTAATTTCTTTAACATAATAAAATAAATATATAAATAGGTTTCCAATTTGGCCATACATGAAGCTTGTCTTTTGCGTATGGTTGGTACTGCCAATGTTCAATGGAGCAGCTTACATATATGAGAATTATGTGAGGGGATATGTCAAGAATTTTGGTAACTATGGAGGTTCCAATAATTATAATTATCCTGAGGAGTACAAAAAGGTCCTTCATATGATGACCTTCGATGCAAGAAAAGCAGTTGAACGTTATATCGATAGATTTGGCCCAGATGCATTTGAGAGAGTGATTAGAGCGGTATATATGATTATATAATAACTACTATATATTTCTTTATTATTATTATTATTATTATTATAAAAGTTCAACTTTTACTATTTTTTTAATAATATATTTCTTTTCACTTTGGATTGTAGGCTGAGAAAGAAGCAAAGAAGCATTGAGTGTGTCAATTTAACCAAGTTGGCATGGGGAGAAAGTAAACATGTTACAATTAATATATCTTTCAGTTTATACTTTATAAACTCTCTAGCATGTAGAAGCTGATCGAGTTTCAGAATTATTATAGAAAAAACCATCTTATTCTCTATTATCAATACATCAAGTTTTATTTGTACCTTATTACTATTACTATATTTATTACTCTTGTTTAATTGGAATGGGTGGTATGATGTACTATATATAACAAGTATATGATCGGGTATATATAGGTGATCAAGACCTATTAATTAGCTTGTCACTGTTATAAACCATCACCCTTTGATAAAGCAACTTCAATAATTAAATGGGTAATAATCATTTTGAACTAAGCAACATAAGAATCTCTCCCGTGAATGTATTGTAACAGCTGATTGAGGGATAACCGTATCCTATCCTGTAATAATTAATTATAAAACCTCTTTAACCTTTTTGCTTCCCGTTTTGGACTTCAATAAATAAATAATAACTGATACTTTGTTGAATGAATATTTTAACAGATAATAATAGGCAGAAAACAGGAACCTAAATATAAAAACATGCACAGGTCAGTCCAATAATTAATCTAGACTCTTCTTTTCCTATTTTATATGTTGATCATTCTGAAAAATAACAAGCTACTTGCACATAATCAACACTATTATAATATGAACATGAATATTATAACATTAAGTAATCATTTATATAAATTACACTAGAAGTAATCATTAATATATGAAAATATGTAGACCATGCAAAGAGTGTACGCATATGATAAGAAAAGATATATACCTAAAAATGAATTAAACGAGTCTAAAAAACGAAAGATAACAGGTCAAGTACAAGTGAAAGAAAATCAGGATGAGACAATACTTGGAGAACCATATGGCTAAAATATAACTGAATAGTTTATACGGACAAAATAATCCGACGATAGGGCCAACTGCAACACTTTGCCAGCCAACTCTTTTGTTAGACTTTGATAAAATTTATGATTACTTGTTAAGACATGAAAAGAGATATACTTAACTTTTCAATGAATAGTTATAGTGTTTACAATTCTTAAACAATGCATTTAGAGCACTTTTAAGCTCAAACCCTAATAGTAATCTCATTTACGTACATGGTAATGTCTTAAATGTAAATAAGTTAAAGAGATTGGTTTCTTTTAAAAAGCTTATAAAAGCTTAGTTCAAAGTAATATCGCCATCAAAAGTGTGTATACATCTATCATGGCATATTTTGTTCTCAAAACAGATTATAATCAAAAAAAATTGAGAGCTTTGTAAAAATATTATTATTTTCTCAAAAATAAAATAAAAAACAAGCATGCTAAAAAAATTATAAATATTTTTTTCATGGTTCAAGTTAAAGTGGAAGTATCAGAATGTAGTGCCTTTAGTGGTATCCAATAATTCATTAATTAATTTATAAAGGCACAAATTCAGGATTTTTTGAATAGGTTTAGTAATATTATGAGAGATGTACCGTTCTCTTATTCTAAATCCTTGCAAAGTCATTGAACAGATGCCGTGTTGAGAAACCCTGACTCGAAAATAGATATCGAAAGCATCATCTTTGGTGATAAAATTCTGTAAAGAGCAAAAAAAACTTCAAAACTGAGCTCGATGATCAAAAGACTGGATGGAATTAAGATCAATTTTCCACCGGTTTCAGCAACCTGACAATGTTGATACATGGACAATCCTGTTATGTTCACAAACGGATATATATACTATAAAGGTGGAAAAAGCATATATGATAAATTGATATGACTTACACCTAAAATCAGTATACTTTAGTAAATTATCTCAGAATTTCTAGATATGGCAATAAATGACATTATGGCAAAATGGGTCGCTCTTTCGCTATCCTAATCCATTTTTTCAAGAGGATTTTAGGATGTGCTTAGCTCTTTTGGGACCAAGTCGGACAGGACCGGATCTTATTGTGCCGTCCAGATTAAAAGAATCAACAGCCGGATAACTAGTAGAACTTAGATTTTGTGCCACATTCTGGCAACATCTACTTCTAGCAATCTCCACTTGTGGATCAATTATCACAGCTCTTTTGTTACGTTGCAATTCTACACTTGAGTTTTCTCTAGTCAACCTTGTCACATGACTCAAGTTTTCTTTCACTTCTATATTGGATATCTTGATAGGTTTTCTAGAATCATCAAGATTATCTGCAGGTCTCTTCCTGATATTTGTACATGGATGATAGTCTTTGACAACCATATTATCATCCAAGTTTACACTGTCAACGGCCTTATTTATGTTTCTGCAACCACTATTCATGGTAGAAGGTGTAACTGAAACTTGCGGAGGTTGAACAATAGATGCTGGACAAAGGAGGGTTGTCTTCATGGGACCCCGAGAAGTCAGAGGATTAGAGGGGTAGAGAACATCCGCTGAATGAGTAACGGACGGCGAAGTGAAATTATTTCCCCATCGATTTTGAGGAAAACTTTGATTACCTACACCAGAAAGTTGCTGAGAATAGGTCCTGGTTAGCGTGTCATCTGTTGAGCTTGACAACCAAGATGGCACACTTCTGTAAGGCCCCTGAAACCAATATGTTTTGGCCTGTTCATTATCAGCAGGTTGCAAGAAAGGAAATCCAAAGGCTGATTTTGTAGCATGAGGGTTTTTGATCCTGCCATTAAGCTCGCCATTACTTGAACATGCCGGCAGTCTAAAAGTGCAAGGAGTGGGTAATACCTGTGGCTGAGAGTTTGGTCCCGAAGGTTTAGAAGCAGCCATAAACTGCCCTGAAAAGTCATTGGGTGCCCCATTAAATACTGCATACGAGGTAGATTCCTGATCAATAGGATTGAAATAAGAACTGGCATTTCTGCCAACTTGGAGGCTTCCATTTTGAGATACATGATTACTTTGCTGCTCAATAAACTGCTGAGGAAATCCCCGAGAGCTTTGCAATCCATGAGTGCTTTGAATTCTCTCCAACTGCAATACACTATCGGTGGATATTGGTATAGGGGAACCAGATACCCAATCCTGCTTGGAACATCTTCCCAGGAAAGATTTTTCTAAAGCAGTACATTCAGCATAATGCCTTTTTCTGGATTCCTCATCAGTCCAAACATCTCCTGTAAATTGTTGCATCTCTTGGCTGCTTCTAGCAATCGGAACATCTTTACCCATTAACCTCACTGTTGGTGGGCTGGAACTTAGTGAGATATGATCTGAACCATCTTTCAGAGAAACCATTGTGCTTCCATTGTGGTTCTGCACTCTTTCACGTTGGTTCTGTTCAATACACGAGTTGCGTTTAAGGAACTCTGAATTCAGTGGCTGTACATGGTGACTGGAACATATTTCGGAATTAGGTTGATGGATATCTTCTCTTTGACTGCATAACTCGGCAACAGCTAACCTGGGTGAATAATGAGGAAATGAATTTAGACCATCTTTTGGTAATGTCTTTTGAACAACGTGCACCTCATTATTGCTTAAATTTTCCTGACTACTTTGACAGAGAATATTATTAATGGGCAAGCCACTTAAAGAACCTCCTAATGGACTTGATGGCTCCAGCTGGTTCATCCCTACATTTCCACTTGAACTGAAATTGATCAGCTCACCATGAGAATTGAGTGGCAAACCGAAAATGTTAGGATCCAAACAGCTATTTCTTATGCTTCCTTTCCCCCAGCTTGTAAAAGGGTATGATTTATCAATCATATCTGCAGGAAACATATTATACAACTGTCTGTCACCCAAGGCATGGCCAATATTACCATTAACTCCATAAGTTTGCAATGGAGATTCTGGATTTTCATTTACTTTGTTATATGGAGAAGAATACGATGATGACTCCACAAATGTCTTTGTACTTGCATTTTTGTTCACATCATCAACCTCAAAAGTAGGATCCTCCGAATAGTCAATGAACTTTCCACCGGAACTGAAAACACCAGATTCACACACCTGTGTATTTTTACCACACACTTGATCGTCCTGGACTGCAAAAAGATGTCTAGAAATGCCAGCATATGAAGAAAAACTCAATGTAGTTGTGTTGCCTCCATCAAAAAGCTGTGAATTATTATTGTCATAAGCAGCCATCTTGGTTAATAATTCAGACTTCTGTTCTAACTGGCTTGATTGCTCTTGATTGATACATGGCTTCATGAAATTTGGTCCAGTGACTTGTTCTGGAGTATTAGAAAAATGTTTGCTTTCAATTATAGGGCAAACCTCCTCTCTATTGTTGTCTATCTTAAGGGCAATGTAGTCATAATTTTTGTTATCCTCAAAACTAGCACTTTCTTCATCAGTTCCAGAGGACTGCTCCTTTATTAATGAAGTAGCCGGTGCATCTGAAGATATGTCAAACATGGTTTCATCAAATGAACTTCTCTTTTTTGGACCGACTATTTCATGTTTATAAGAGAGTTTGACATGTCTGTCGCAGGTTAGCACTTGATCATTCTCATGGATTTCTTCAGTACCATCTTGAATTTTACATCCATCTGACATCTCTCCAGAAACATGCTTTAAGTGGTTCTTAAGAATGCCCCGAACAGGAGAATCTGCTTTCTGCCGCTTTCCAACTGAGTCACAGTTTATAACTTGTTGCTTTTTTTCTACTGATAAGCCATTTAAACCCAATTTCTTTCTATGGACAGAAGGTTCAATGTCTTGGAATGCAACCATTTTATTACCAATTGTGCCTCTTAGTTTTCTGCAACTATTTACGGCAGTTTGCACCACGTGCTTGTTAGCACTTACCTGAGATAAACAAGATTAACAAAATTATGGATGTTCTAACATGATCTCAAAAGTTGAATAAGTTTTAGGCCTTTCAAAATACTCATGTTTAATTTAAATAGAATGGCATTTCACTGTATTATCTCCTATCACATATTATGTATAAATGTAATAACTAGAAACACCAGTAGCTTTTATACCAGTCTCTTTTCCGGAGGGCTTTTCAGCAATAAAAAAATGGAACAGAAAAAATTGAATGCTAAAGGTAAATGGTTAACAAAAGATGAGGAATGAAAGAAGAATAAAATAAATAAGATTAATAATATTAAACAGTGTATACGGTCTGTTCTGCAAACTGTCCATGAGAACCAGGGAAACTATACAAAAGTATATTTTCTTCCACTTTTCATGATCAAATCAAAATCCAAACTTCTGCATAAACAAATTATTTGATTATTTATTGGGAATTTTCTTACTTTTCAAAAACGACAATGAGTAAAAGACTTACTACAGTGACATTTTTATAACAATTTAATTGGTTTAAGTATCCTAACATTCCTTAAAAAAAAGAGAAAACTTACTTATCTTATTAAGATAAGTTACTAAGATCAATTACAAAGTTTCTCCTATGCTTAAGAAAACCTCAAATAAATGCTTTTTCCAAGATTGAAACAACTGAATTAAGAACTAAATTACATCCATGAAGGCTTTAAAAACAAAATTCTAGAATTTGGCCATTTCAGTATTCATGTTCAGAAGAGGATCTAAGCCACTAAGGGGAACATAAAAATGTATATAATAAATGCATGGATCATACCTACAATAAAAGCTTATTTCAAGATTGAAACGACTGAATTAAGAACTAAATTACATCCTTGAAAGCTTTAAAAACAAAATCCTCCAATTTGGCCATTTTAGAATTAATGTTCAGAAGAGGGTCTAAGCCTCTAAGGGGAACATAAAAATCTATAATAAATGCATGGATCGTATGCTTACATCAATATGCTGACATCAATGAAAAACACAATAATAAAAATCTATAATAAATGCATGGATCATATATGCTCACATCAACGAATAACTCAATAATAAAAGCTAATAAACCTGTATTGATACATCCATAAAAAAAGCACCCTTAGTCCATAAGGTTATTACGAGTGTCATAAAAGCTCATGAGGTTATTACTTAAGCAAATACATACACTAGATTGTGTCCTTTTTAATTTTGTGAAAAATCTATGTGTGAATGGAAGCTTGCACTTAATAAAATAGTCATTAAACTATATTTCGGTGCAATTACATATGAAACTGCATATATCAACCAGCAGAATGCATGAGAGCTTCAACTCAGAATCTTATTTATAAAAAAATTAGTAGCAAGACATATTTTTTTTTAAAAGTAGTAATGAATAATAAAACTAAAACCTATTAAAGCTTCAGCTTAATAATAGTGACTGCATATCCCTAAATTGATTTTACATAATAAATAGATAGTTAAAAAAACTAATGCGATTTCAGCCAAATATCATTTTGTAAAAACTATAATTTTTAATTGTAATATAAAGCTCAATCAAAAAGTTGTAATTATTTTTTAGGAAGAAAAAATATTGTAATTTAAAGCACGTGTCCTCTCGGTCAAACTCTAAATTATTAAGGTTCATTTTTCTTAAAAACCAGAGTTAACACACACACACAAAACATAATAAAAAATCTATTATAGCTCATAATAAAATCTATTAAAACTTTACTTATTACTAGAAACTGCATATCCCTAAAATTTACTTTACCACATAAATAAGTAGAAAGTAAATTAACCTTAAACAATCTCGTACAAATATTATTATGAAAAAACTTAATCGTAATCCAAAGCATGTGCTTAAAATAATTATACACTAACACACTCTAAATAAATTAAAGAAACTATAAGTAGATACACTTGTGGGAGAAAATGTTTTCAGTTCCATCATATTGCGTAATAACAAAGAATATTTTACTTTGGTTCCTAATTACACTTTGCAGTAAAATAACCAAAGATTTCAATGACGGCCCTTATATTTTTTTGTCACAGTAATTACTTTACATAATCGAATAGGGAATCTTTGTCTGAAGAAATCATAAGAGATTTCTTTCTAAAATTTTTGGTACCGTTCTTTCTTAGATTAATATTTAACACTTTAATTCTTAAAAAAAAAAATATTAGCAATGTCTACACGGGGAATGTGTTGCAAATATTATAACATTAAACAATTGATACATATTTTTCAAATTATATAATTTCACTTTGTTGTAAAAATCTTCATTAAATATATCTTAGTTCTTTTAAAGAAAGACAACAAATCAAGAAAAAAAATTGCGGATCCTTTAAAATGAGATGAAGTGTTTCTAATTAGGGAGATTAAAAAAATATACAAAGCGTC
>JBBPBR010000008.1:56708353-56752546 GCA_037974775.1 Cicer pinnatifidum
AAGAGATAGGATAGAAGATAGAGAGAGGAGATAATACATATTCTCTCATCTCACCTCTTTCTCTTATCTATGTTTCTCTTTTTTTAGTTAATGTTTGGTTCCCTTCTTTCTCTTTTACACTACATTGCAGGTCCCTAAACTATTTCAAATTTTTTAAATTGATCTCTAAACTATTATAATTTAAATATTTAATTATAAAATTTGACTAACAAAAATATAACTAAACGACTTAATTATAAAAAATGTTAATTTAAAATTAAATTAATTTTTTTTTACTTTATTGATTTATTTAAAAATTCTGAAATAATTAGGAATTTGTAGAATAATAAAATTTTATTAAGTAGAATTGTCTGGTAACGCAATACAAAGAAGAAAAAGCTCATTCCACTACATAACTGAATCAAAAGAAGAGAACTCTGGCCCTCCAATCATATTCCTTGTGAGTAGAATAAATCTCTTCTTCTCATAGGACATGAATCATTCAAATATTTTTGTGGAATTTGCTTTCACCATATTAACTACTACAGTGTTTATTATAAAGATTACCTAACCTATATTTAAGATTCATATTTCTAGCCATATTGATGCCCAATCTTAATGCTCACAGTTTGGTCAAAACAACATTTCTCGAGTCTAACTTTTTATAAAATTCACGCCCAAAGTTGCCAGTGGAATATCTTATTATCTTTCTTAATTATAAGAGTCATCAATATTATTTTGAAATATTTTTAATCGGGATTTATCATAGGTGATTATGTGATTAGTGACGAATAAAATATAGCTAGACATGAGACGAATTTTAATATGAAAGTTTTTTAGAGTTTGTAATAGTATTTTTTTTTAAAATTATTACAAATGATTATTTAGATATTTTAGATTAAAAAAATATTAATTAAATTAATATAATAGATTTTGTATAATATTCTTTTCAATCGATTATTCACTCAATTTATTTAATATTTGTTGATTCTGTAACTATATTGTGAAGGTGGTGGTAGATAATTTCTATAGTTTATCTCCATCTCAAAAGTCTAAGAGAAAATAAATCTGCTCTGATTTTTACATAGGATAGCCACAACAATGCCAAAAAGATTTTCAATTCCAAAGAGTATTTTCCACATCATTACTACAGAGATTTCATTCCAATCATCCAAATAGACCAAGGTTAAGAAATTTACTCAAATATTCTCCTTTAATAATTTAGAACCAAAGTCCTTTTGTATATTTACATTAATCTCTAAAGATATACATAAGAAATCATGATACCTAAGACATTAAATATCAATGGTAGTAAATCTGCACACTTTTTCTTCATTTGTAAGAAACTTATGATGAGTCAACTTTTTGATTTTATTTTGAATTCTTCCACTTCCCCACCTTATTAAAGAGAGGATCATTTTGAAGCTTCATTCTAGCCACCAACATATTTTAATGCTAAATACGTTAAGGGGTGTATAAATTATAATATGTTATAATATGGTTTTTTATTTAAAAGGGGATGTATAACATGTTGCATTGCATTATTAAATGATAATTTTTCTGGGCAAGAGCATTGTTAAATGATTTATGAAGTATGAACTTGTGTTATGTCCACGCTCGGGTACTCATACGGAAACAAAGATTCTACTGTATAAGAGACCCATCATCAATACGCGCTCTCTCATAATACGTGCAAACACGCGCTCTTTCATAATACGTGCAAACACGCGCTCTCTCATAATACGTGCAAACACGCGCCATCCAACTTCGTTGTACTATTTATGTAACGAAATAGTATAAACAAAATTTGATAGGCAAAAACATGTCTACCGTCTTTTAAATTTAACTAAAATTTTGCTTTGTGTTTTGGTTTTTTAAATTTTTTTATTTGATTATATAAATTACACGATTAATTTTTAAGTGATTTTAAATTAAACATATAATTTTTATTTTATAATTAAATCATAAAATATAATTTAAACATTATAATAAATTAATTATCTAAAGTAATTTAGTAATGAAAAATGTGAAAGTTATATATATATATATGTTTAAGTAGTTTTACGCAAAATTAAGAAATATAAACAGTTTATAAAATTTAATGGATGTTTTTGAATAATTAATATGATGGATATATAATTATTACAGTTAATAGAATTTATGATGTTTATATATTTTCAATTGCATTCATTTTTGTTCAATGTGAAATAAATGATTAACAGTATATATTGAATATATCTTAATTGACCAAATTAAGATAAGATAAAAAATTTAGAATTTAAACCAAAATTAAATAACTACATATTTATTTTTGCCTTAAATTTTATTATTAGTTTGGTGCGCTCATGTTCATTCCGGATTGAAGGGGGCGCTAGACCCAATAATTAGTATCGGCACATTGCTTTATATATATATATATATATATATTATTTTGAAATTTTTATCTTATACTCCATAGTTATAATCTTACTGTCACATTTTACATAACTATATGTTTTACTTTTTTTAAATAAAAAATAAAAATTGTCTTATCCCAATATCTTCATTTGTATTTTAGAAAATTTAAGATTTTTAAAATAAAATGTCTATAAAAAAATTTAAATTAAGTTTTTCAAAATACAAATGTATTTTAAAATATTTGAAGTTTTAATTTTTTTTAAATATTTTTATATTCTAAAAAGCTCAAATTTTAAATTCTTTAAAATATATTATATTTCAAAAAATTTAAATAAAGATTTCTAATAAACGTTAAAATTATTGCTTACATGAAATTTTTTTGTCATTATACAGACAACTTAGATATAAATTTTTTTGTTGTTAATTTTTTTAAAAATGATAATATGTCTTGGAAAATTTAATTTAAATTTTTCAAAACACAAATATCTTTTAAAAAACTTAATTTTAATATTTTTAAAAATATTTGCATCTCAAAAAATTAAAATTTTTTGATACACACTTTTAAAAAGTTATTTTTTTTATTATTACTTTTAATGTACTGATAATTTTTTTAAAAGTTTGTGGTTATAGAAATACTTTTTTTTTATTTGTGAAAAAATTAAAGCTTTTAATTTATTATTTTAAATTAAAGTAAAACGATATTTCTAAAGAAAAAGTATAAAATGTGAAATAAAGAGTAAAATTTTCATCTTCTTTTTCTGGTGTTTAGTTTTTGGGCCCAAGCCTTTTTTAGGATAGTTTATGTGACCCAATATATGGCAAGACTTTGAAAAAAATATGGATGAAAATAGCGCGTGAAAATGACGAGCTATGTGTTGCGTGCTAGTGAATTTTTTAGAATAAGAAGCCTCTCATTAACTCATAATATTTACTCATTTAGTTCCAGATTGGGAGCTCTCACAGTTGGTTCTGGAAGTTTAAATTTGTTTTGATATATTTAATTGGTAGACTTAATTTTAACATGGAACTAAAATTTATAGTTTTTAATAAAAATATAATTTTTATATTAAAATTTATTTTTCAACTCATTTTTATATATAATATTATTAAATAAAAATTATTTCATAATTAATTTACCTTTATTTAAAATTAATTTTATATAAAACCAAACACACACTTAAACATTTACATGTTTTGTTTAGAGAATTTTTGTTTTTAAAAAATAACATACACGGCAAATTAAACACAAATTCTTTGCCATTCATGTGTAAGAATATTCTAAAAGAAAGTGTAAGAATATAGTTTACATAATTTATATTTTAATCTTAATTATACATAAGTTAATATTATGTTACTGATTGTTAAAATCATGTTTAAGTAAAAATCGAACATCTAACATCTTCATCACTCTGCTGATTAACTTATCTACATCAACGGTCAAATAAGCATCATATCCCTACGTCCAATTATCTTTAATTATCCTGTAAGTTTTTCCAACATAAAATGCATAAATTACATTATACCATCGGCAAACCAACCATATTATAAATGTGCTTCGTTATTGCAAATATATATAGAAATTGTTGTTTGTATTTATTATATGTAAGAAATATATTTATTTAAAAATAAAAATGAAATGAATTTTCTTTTTAAAAATGTTAAGAATGATTTGAATCTAAAGTTAGTTGTGTATGTTAACAAAGTGAATTAAAAAATAAATTTAAATTTAATATGTTTCGATTAAGAAGTAGTAATATACAATGTTAAAAAGATTGTAAAATATGATTGAATATTCTATATGACTATTCTGCGGCTGGTAATAATAATTGAAAATAATGATTGAGAATATGAATAAAAATAAATTAAAAAAAGGATTTAGAGTTTTTAAAAAACTCTTCCTTCTTTTAATATTCATTTGACATTAGGGATTAAAACTTTCTAATTTAATTTAGACAAAATTTAAATAAAAAAAACTTATAAAGACTAAAATAAAAAACTATATATTTATAAGAAATAAATACATATTTAATCCTTTTAATTAAGATAAATTATGTTTATCAAACAATGTGGTATTCATCATGCAAGAAGCGACTCAAAAGAACAAATAAGCATGCGGTCAAAGAAAACGACAAGAAGGTAGGACCAACCCAATAATGATAATTGTATTTGTGTCCTCTGTGTTGTTAAGTGTTAACATTTATTCTTTCTCTCTTACTCTATAATAATAATAATCTCAAATTTCCAACTTTGGTTTTTTATCTTGTTTTGTTCCATTTCCACCAACAACTCAGGTTTATGCCTATAATAATTATGTAATATGGATCATTTCCTCCAAATCTTCTCTTTACTTTGCAAAATGTTTCATTTTCTATTCTAAATCATGTTATTTTTGCTCTATATGTTACTATTTCTGTCTAGCTTAATGATATGATATATATTTCTCATTCCATTTTAGTAGAGAAGCTGAGATAGATTGGAGTTTAATTAAGTAGGTTCTTTGTGCATAAAATATGGATTTGCAATTTCAGCTCAATACTTAGAAAAAATTTATTAAAAAGTTTTTTTTTTGACTAATTTTCTTGTAAAGTTGAATTTCGTAATTCTTGTTATTTTTCTTTGGTATTGTCATTTTCATTCCTTAAATGCAAAATGCTTGAAAGTGAATATACTCCTGATAGGAAAATAAGTTATTATGATTGGCATTTATTGAGAATTCAAGAGTTTTCATTATGTTAAAAATCATAATCATAATTCATAAATAAAATAATATTGAACCGGATTCTTCGACTTCTTTATTTTTCTTTTCAACAAATACTAAAATTTAGGAGTCATTTGAAGTGCATATTTAGACCGCACCTAATATGTGAAATGATTAATTGTATTCATCCGTTATTAAACTGTCTAAAAATAGATGAATAAGGCGAATCAACTAATGTTAAAAGATTGAAAATCTCACTTCGTCATGTGTTAAGACGTACCAGCGAATTGGCGGCCAACCTGTCTAAATTTTAAAAATAATTTTATTGATTAATAAATTTACAAAAACTATAAAAAAAATGTGTAAATAAAATTAAAGATAGGGTTATTGGATGAAAGTTACAACTATTTCCTTTGATTTAATAGCTTGCCAGGCTCAGCTGATTTACACTATGATTAGCATTGTAGGGGATTCAAATGTTATGGCCTAATACCGTGATCGATCGAGAAAGCAAAAAACATACATATATTTGGTCTTTTATTTTCACTACTAGATTTCACAACAATACCAATTAGAAATAAAATCCAAATTTGACGTGTTTCAATACTTTCAAGCTATAAATCGACAAATGTGTCGAAAGTGAAATAGCTATCTATAAATAGTGCAGAAAAATAAATGTGTTCCTTCATTCAGTAGTTAGCATTGATAAATTATTCGTGAAGAATATCTTTTATTGAATTGTTTTTTTTAGTGCTTTTGGATTTGGCTTTTGGGTACATCGATTTTTTAAGAAAAAAAATTATAATAAGGAGTTTTGAAAAACTAAAGATCCTACTTGTATATTGCTCTCAAAAACTAAAAAAAAAAAAAAAAAGAAATTGAGATGAATAAATTTTGAAATGTACAAGGTTTTTAGGGTTGTTGTTGTTAGTTGTGCAAAAGAAGGTAAAAGACGTGTTAACGTTGTCGATATTATAATATTTTGGGATGAAAGTGTCGAAAAGGAGATATTATATTTCCCCCTAATAATATTGATTTTTTAATTGTTATGGCTGATGAAGATGAGAAACATAAGTTGACTAGGGTGTATGGATTTTCAGAGTCTCAAATGAAATATAAAACTTATGAATTAATTGACTAGTTAGCATTGATGGAAAATACTGATAAATAGTTACTCGTGGGGGATTTCAATATGAATATTTCACAAGATGAAAAGGAAGGTGAAAATTTTGGTAACTCTATTCTAATACCGATGTTTTGGGACACTCTTCAAAATCACAATCTTTCTGACTTGGGATTTCATGATGGTAAATTTACTTGGCATAATAATTAGGATAAAGTTTCTAATATTAAGGCTTGCCTTGATAGAATGGTAGCTACATCAATATGGTCATCATTTTGCCATTTTGCCTCATTGGTGCATTTACCGAGGCGTGCTTCAGATCACTTGTCTCTCTGGTTGCGGTTTCCGTCTAGGAAGCCAAAGAAAAAAGAAAATATTCTTAAGATACAACAATTTGAAGAATGTTGGTTACATTATAATGGAATTGCAGAAACTGTAAAGGGTGCTTGGAAGATGACATAAGATCGAAGTAGTGGTGGAAATCGAAGTAGCATCAATTATATTTATATCTATTTCATTCCAAAAAAACAAAAAGTTGAAGGTATTAGGTGACTTTAGATCTATTGCTCTTTGCAATGTCATTTTTAAAATAATTAAAAAAACAATTCCAAAAAGGTTGAAATTGATTCTTCCTTATGTCATGGAAAAATTTCAAAGTGCTAGTGTGCCAGAACCTTTAATCACTAATATTGCCTTACTAGCTTTTGAATCTCTTCATTATATAATGGAAAAAAAAAAAGGTAAGAAGGGTTGCGTTGGCCTAAAGTTGAATGTGTTTAAGACATATGATCACATTGAGAGAAATATTTTGATTGAGGTTCTTCAATCTTTGAGTTTTTGTCAAAATGGAAGATCTTGATTTTTAATTGTATTTTAATTTTGTCTTTTTCTATTTTGCTTAATAGAATTCCTTGCCAAAAGTTTTGTCCTTTGTTAACGGGATTCTTTGTCTCTTTGTCTTTTTATCCTATGTGTAGAGGTATTTTATGGTCTTCTAAATAAGCCATAGGAAAATAAATTCCTTCATGGAATTCAATTTGCAAGAGGACCTCCAAAAATTAATCTTTTATTTTTTACAAATTATAACCTCATATTTTGCAGGGATCCCTTTAAGATACACAAATCATTTAGGAGTGCTTAATACTTATCAATCTACTCTAATCAACTTACCGATTTGGATAAATTAAAAATCTCTATTAGCAATGTGTTTGATGATTATAAAATCTTATTTTAAAGGTGGAGACAAATTAAGGTTGTTGAGTGTCGTTTGATGTATGTGGACCTACCTTTTTTTGTTGGTAGATCTAAGCAATAAATATTTAATTTTGTCCAAGATATGGTGTGGAAGAACTAAAGGGTTGGAAAGAAATATTTTTATCAACTGCAATTATTGAGACAAAATCTCTCTAAATTATTTTAATGATAACAAAATTATTTCAAAGATTATGACTATGCTTATTATCTAATATATGCTCTTGAGTGTATCTAAATAAAAAAACAAGTTACTCATCACATTGAACAAAAGAAGTATACTTGACATAATCTTACATGTCCTCCAAGCTAGAGGATAAACCTTTAACCTCTAAGATAAAGGATATTCAATATCACAAAAAACATGAATCCACGGAAAAATAAAATGAAGATAAATATGTACTTTAAGACATACAGTAAAAGGATAAACAAATCAAGAGGATCCAATACAGAGGATAAACAAATGAAAGGATGATCTTCTAGTGTCATTCATCCTCTTATATAGGGAATGTCCAAAAGTACCATAGTACGAAAAAAATGTTCTATTTGACAAGAAAGGCAAGACACTAAAACTCTTGAAAAAGAAAAAAAAAAACCAAAAGTACAAGTCATGTCCTAACTTATGAAAATATCAAACCTCCTATACAAGGACGAACTACAAACTCATCCTCCTAAGCTCTTGCACTTCAAGGACAACTGAATGACACTTTTGTAAATCAGATTAATGACCATGGACATTTAAACAAATCTCTAATGGTTACTTTATGTTTTTCCTCATGGATGGAGCTTCATAACCTCTATAAAAGGAAGACAACTCTTCGCCATTCAACACACAACTACTTATATAAAAGAGCAATACTCAAGGCTAAGAAGAGCAACCTCATCATCTCTTTGCATTGTCTATAGTCTTTAGCTATATCTTTTAGAGCATAATCTTAGAAAGTTTTGACCAAGAGAAAGAATCATACTCTCATCACAAATCACTAAATCTATATATTCCAAGTTCTTATAAACTTAAAAATAGTTGTAAATCGAAAGAAAAAAAAATAGTGTAAGCCTGGTGAGGGTGAAAAAAAACACATATAAGAAAAGATCCCTTTAGAGGACAAGTCATTTTGAACTATAGTGAAATTCACAAGTTTGTGAAGAATTGGACGTAACTCATTTTGGTTGAACCAATATAATTTACGGGTGTCTTCTTTACATGCTTTAGTTTTTCTATTTCGTACATTCATCCTCATATATATTGAAATTCATCCTCTCACAGAGGATACAATTTTAAAACAGTTTATTAGAAATTTTAAAACAATAATATCTCTATTCAACCTCCCTTTTAGTGATATTTCAATTACTTCAGTAATGAGATAAGTTTTGATCAAAGCAATGATTCAAGCAATTCCTACGTATGTTATGAGTTGTTTTCCACTTCCATTGGGTTTATGTGAGCATAATGAAATCATGATTAGTAAATTTTTGGGGGATAACAAACAAGGTGAACGTAGAATTCATTAGATTAATTGGGATACATGCAAAAATATCAGTAAAAGAATGACTGTTACGTCCGTGTTCTTAAAAAAAATATTATAATAATAATAATAATAATAATAACAACAACAACAATAATAATAATAATAATAATAATAATAATAATAATAATAATAATAATAATAATAATAATAATAATAATAATAATAATAATAATAATAATAATAATAATAATAATAATAATAATAATAATAATAATAATAATAATAATAATAAGAAGAAGAAGAAGAATAAGAATAAGAATAATAATAACTAACCTCCCCCTTTCTCTTTCTTTCATTTCACTCTTTCCCTTCTTCCTTTTCTCTCTCAGCAGCCCACTCCCCCACTCCCCCATTTCCATTTTTCTTCTTTCCCTCTTCTTTCTTATTCTTCCCTTCTCCTTGCTTTTTTTCATTTTATTACTCAAATCCTCAACCCTTAAAAGGGATTTAACATCTCCATAAGCACAATTTCTCAAACTCCTACAAATCATTTTGGTTGGCATTTTTGGGTTAGGGTTTGTGTTCTAAGGAAGTAAAAAGGTACCCATCTCATGAGAGTTGTTGATTGAAATTCTTTGAGGTAAGTATACAACTATAATCCTAGTATGAATTCATAGAAAAATGTAGATTTGAGTAAAAATATTATTTTGAGCTTAGAGTATATTTAAATGATTTTTAGGGTTTCCTAGAGTTAGCTAAACTTTAGATTCTAAAGTCTTGGAAATATTTTTGATACTCAGATTTGTCAACTGAGACCCTACCGGCTACTCTGAGAGTTGTTGAAGAGCAAACTTAGACGGTTCTCCATAACAGTGAGTTGACGACGATCATCGTCATATATTTTTATACTGTTATTACTATTTTACTTGTTTTCTATATTAAAGTATTTATTAAAATTTTTGGGAAACACAACCTTTGAATTTTACCTCAATTTCGTCAATTATTTAATTTAATGGTCTTTGCTATATAATATGTTATTTGTTGGATTTACGGATGAGTTACAATATTTAAATCTTGAATTGTTATGCGATTGAGTATGTTTTTTCATAAATTGCAATGAAATAATTTTTAATACGTGTTTTGGGAAATCGATGTTATAATTATTAAATCGTTAACTGCGTTAGGTGCACCTAGTTACCTCGTTGTGATTAGAGAGGGTTACCCGTTAGATGGAGTCGCCCCTACGAGAAATATTATCCGTAGGAGGAAAGGGCTATCAACGAGATGTAAGCTCCCTAGTTGATACGTGATGATGCGTTGCGGGAATTGAGAGGAGAGGGCCATCCGTTAGATGGAGCCGCCCCTAAGGGTAAGGCCACCCTTAGGAGGAAAGGGCTATCAATGAGATAAAGCCGCCTCTTGATTCTAAAAATTTGTATTGTTACTTGTTGGAATTTTTTTTTTTATGATTTTAAGGTAGTTCAGTTGGATTTCATTTCGTTATTCACTGGATTTTTAATATTTTGTCAAGCGATTAAACAATTATTCGTGCCTTTTGTGTTTCCCTTCCAATTGATGGTGGTTGTTGTCTCCTCACTAAGTCTTTGTGACTTACCCTTTATGTTGCTTATTTTTTTTTCAGATTCGCAAGCAGCTGAGTAGGAATCAATTATTTGATTCAAGTCTCAACATACTTCTTTTTTGGTAGGCCTCTTTGATCGAGGACCATTTTTGTAACAGTTGTTGAGTCTATGTAATTTGCAGCTATTTTGGAGTTTAGAAAGTCTATTTAGTTTGTCGGAAAGTGTATTAATAAACTTGATTATGTTATTTGAATTGTGACTGGGTTGAGAATTTGACAGGGATTTCATAAATTTGGAAATGTTGAATTTACAGAGGAGACTCTGCCGAAATTTCGAGTAAAAGTATATGTATTTTTTTTAAATGGTTAGAAAACGGTTTGGTTATGTCATTGTTAAGTTAATTAATAGGCTTGCCAGGCTAGGAGTATAGCTTGTGCGCCGGTCACGACATTTAAATTTCGGGTCGTGACAAAGTTGGTATCAGAGCTCGGTCATAGGTCCTAATAGCTGCAAACATAGGGTGATAATAGATTCTTGTTAGTAAATTGTGAACCCGGGCACAACTTACTTATAAGGGCTATTAACACTTTATGAGAGTCTTATCTGTTGTCTGAATCTGTGTTTAAATTCATCATCACTACCTCTCCACAATTTCTTGTCGTCTTATTCAATTTTTGGATTATTATTCTTTGAATAGGTGAGAATGCCACCCAAGACTAGGAATCCTACTTTAAGGGAAATTGTTGATGAATCAATTTCCCAAGCTCGAGGTGCTCGTCAACGAGGTCGTGTTTCAGTTCGTGCTCGAAATAGGGGTAGAGCTAATGTTGGCGGACGTGGTTTGAATGATGATGTTGAGGTACCTAGGAGGAGGCGCGGAAATCCAGCCATGGAAGAGTTTGCTGCTGGTTTGCAGGGATTACAACAGGTTGTGCAACAACTTGTTGGGGTTGTCGTCGGACAACAACATGAGGGTGATCAAAGACATGAAAATGTCAATGGTCAACAAGAGATTAGACAAGCCGAGCATCAAACGACTGCTGCAATGAGGGGTATTGAGGTCACTTTACCAGACTTCATGAAGCTTAAACCCCCTACTTTTTCTGGGTCTAGTGCAACTGAGGATCCACAACAATTCATTGACAGTCTAGAGCGGCTTTGGAGAGCATTGGGTTGTTCTGAAGTAAGAGCAGTAGAATTGACATCATTTCAGCTAATAGGTGTGGCACGTGATTGGTTTGATATAGTGTCACGTGGAAGACAAGTGGGGTCACCTCCGTTAGCATGGAGAGAATTCTCTCAGTTGTTCATGGCTCGTTTTCTTCCGGAGAGTGTTAGAGATGGGTTAGCTCATGAGTTTGAGCGATTGGAGCAAACGGAGGGTATGACAGTTTCAGAGTACAGTGCTCGTTTTACCCAGCTCTCTAGACATGCTCCTTATCCTATCACTGAAGAGATGTGTGTTAAGAGGTTCATTAGAGGATTGAAGGATTATTTATTTAGATCGGTGGTTGGATCTAATTGTTCTACTTTTGCTGAGGTTTTGAGTTTGACCCTTCAGATCGAGCAACGACAGAAGGAAAAAGGATGCAATAGGCAAGATTCACGGAAGAAACAAAGGGTTGAAGGATCTTACGGTAGCTATTCGAATCATGGTGGTGGGTCTATGTTTGGTTATCAGGGGCAACAAAGACTCATGTCTCAAAGGGGTGGTCATAGTGGGCAGTCTTCTGGGACAGTGCAGATTCGTAGATCAGATCCTGGAGCAGCATCACAATCCACTTTCCCTCAGAGACATTCTAGTGTTTCTGCTACACGATGTTCTACTTGTGGTAGGTTTCACTTTGGGAATTGTTCTAGAGATGGTAATGCTAAGGTGTGCTACCAATGTGGCCAAATAGGTCACATTAGGAGGGATTGTCCTGCAGACACGACACATCCATCCTCTAGTTATGCATCAGCACCAACAACTTTGGCATCTCCTCATACCCATTCTTCATCTGTGCGTCAGAGTGGAAATTCTTATGTTAGAGGTTCCGGAACATTTCAACAGTGAGGTAGAGGATTTGGTGGTAGAGGTCAGGTACCAGTAGGAAGAGGTCAGGCTCGAGTGTTTGCTTTGACTCGTCAGGATGCTCAGACATCCAATGCAGTAGTTACATGTATACTTTCTATTTGTTCTAGAGATTCTCATGTTTTGTTTGATCCTGGAGCTACACATTCTTTTGTATCTGCATGGTTTGCTACTCGACTTGGTAAATGTTCATCTTCTTTAGAAGAACCTTTAGTTGTAGCTACACCTGTTGGAGGAAATTTGCATGCTAAATCGGTGTATCGTTCTTGTGATGTAACTATTGATGGCAAGGTGTTGTCGGTAGATTTGGTAGTTATTGACTTGATAGATTTTGATGTGATTTTGGGTATGGATTGGTTGGCTTTGCATCATGCCACTTTGGATTGTCATAACAAAGTGGTGAAATTTGAGATACCAGGACAGTCAGTCTTCTCATTTCAAGGAACACATTGTTGGGTACCACATAATCAAATCTCAGCCTTGACTGCTAGCAAGTTAATGAGAAGAGGTTGTCAAGCGTACTTAGTCGTGGTAAGGGATACACAAGTGGTTGAAGAGAAATTGGAAAAAATTCCAATAGCATGTGAATTTACAGATGTTTTTCCTGAAGAACTTCCTAGGTTACCACCTGATAGGGAGATTGAATTCTCTATCGACTTAGTTCCAAACACTCATCCTATATCCATACCTCCTTATCGTATGGCCCCAGCAGAACTTAAGGAGTTAAGGGAGCAACTTCAAGATCTTCTTGATAAGGGTTTTATTCGTCCAAGTTCTTCTCCTTGGGGAGCACCAGTCTTGTTTGTAAAGAAGAAAGACGGATCCATGCGGCTATGTGTAGACTACCGACAGTTGAATAAAGTAACTGTGAAGAATAAATATCTGTTACCCCGCATTGATGAGTTGTTTGACCAACTTCATGGAGCTCAATGTTTTTCTAAGATTGATTTGCGGTCGGGGTATCACCAGTTGAAGATTAAGAGGGATGACATAACAAAGACAGCTTTCCGCACGCGTTATAGGCATTATGAATTTCTGGTTATGTCATTTGGGCTTACTAATGCCCCAGCAACTTTTATGGATTTGATGAATCTCGTTTTTAAACCATTCTTGGATCAATTCGTGATTGTGTTTATTGATGATATCCTTGTTTATTCCAAGAGTAAAGAAGAACACGAGCAACATTTAAGGTTGGTTTTGCAAACCTTAAGAGATAACCAATTATATGCCAAATTCTCAAAATGTCAGTTTTGGTTGGATCGTGTGACATTTTTAGGACATGTTGTGTCTAAGAATGTAATAAGTGTTTATCCAAGTAAGGTGGAAGCAGTTCAGAATTGGCCCAGACCTACCACAGTGAAGGAGATTCGGAGTTTTCTTGGTTTAGCCGGTTATTATCGACGTTTTGTGAAAGATTTCTCAAAGATTGCGTCTTCGTTGACTAGGTTGACGCAGAAGAAAGTTGAGTTCCGATGGACTGATACATGTGAGGAAAGCTTTCAAAAATTGAAGGAGTACTTAACGTCAGCACCTATTTTAGCATTACCTATAGGTGGTGAAAGTTATGCAGTTTATTGTGATGCTTCTAGAGTTGGTCTCGGTTGTGTACTTATGCAACAAGGAAAGGTTATTGCCTATGCATCTAGACAACTCAAGAGGCATGAAGTGAACTATCCCACACATGATTTGGAAATGGCTGCAGTTATTTTTGCTCTTAAGATTTGGAGACACTATTTATATGGTGAGACTTGTGAGATTTATACCGATCATAAAAGTCTTAAGTATATTTTTCAGCAGCGAGACTTAAATTTAAGACAAAGAAGGTGGATGGAACTCTTGAAGAATTATGATTGCACGATCTTATACCACCCAGGGAAGGCAAATGTTGTTGCAGATGCTTTGAGTAGGAAATCCATGGGCAGTCTTGCTCATATAGCAGAAGTAAAGAGGCCAATAGTTAAAGAATTTCAAGAAGTTGTCGAAAGTGGAATTCAATTTGAACTTGGTCATTCGAGGTTATTTTTAGCCCACGTACAAATTCGTCCAACCATAGTTGATGATATCAAAGAAGCTTAAAGTCAAGACCCATACTTGATGAATATGGTAAATAATGTTCAGAATGGTAAAATTTTAGACTTTTCAGTTGATTCTGATGGTGTGCTGAGGTTGAAGTCTCGGTTGTGTGTTCCAAATGTTGGCGACTTTAGGAGGAAAATTTTAGAGGAGGCTCATCATTCTTCTTACACTATTCACCCAAGTTCTAATAAGATGTATCAAGACTTGAGAGAATTGTATTGGTGGGAAGGGATGAAGAGAGACGTAGCAGATTTTGTCTCTAGGTGCTTAGTGTGTCAACAAGTAAAAGCTGAGCACCAAAAGCCTGCGGGATTACTTCAACCTGTTGAAATACCTGAGTGGAAGTGGGAAGGCATCGCTATGGATTTTGTCACAGGATTACCACGAACTCAAAAGGGTTATGACTCAGTGTGGGTGATTATAGATCGGTTGACCAAATGTGCACACTTTTTGACTGTGAAGACTACTTATACTGCATCTCAATATGCTAGACTTTATTTAGATAAAATTGTCTCTTTGCATGGTGTACCGGTGTCTATTATTTCTGATCGTGGGGCTCAATTTACTGCTCTATTTTGGAAGTCGTTCCAAACTTCATTAGGAACTCGTTTGAAGCTTAGCACAACTTTTCATACCCAGACAGATGGCCAATCTGAAAGGACGATACAAATATTGGAAGATATGCTTCGTGCTTGTGTTCTGGATCTTGGAGGTAGTTGGGATCAGCATTTGCCCTTGATGGAATTTGTATACAATAATAGTTATCAATCCAGTATTCATATGGCTCCATTCGAGGCTTTGTACGGAAGACGCTGTAGGTCTCCGATAGGATGGTTTGAAGTTGGTGAAGCTAAATTAGTCGGTCCAGAATTGGTTCAAGATGCCATTGAAAAAAAATTAATTCGGGATCGCTTAGTGACAGCTTAAAGTAGGCAAAAATCTTATTCTGATAAGAGGCGTCGTCCCTTAGAGTTTTCAGTGGGAGAACATATATTCCTACGAGTCTCACCAATGAAGGGAGTTTTGCGATTCGGTAAGAAAGGGAAGTTAAGTCCAAGATTCATTGGACCATTTTAAATTTTAGAAAGGGTCGGACCAGTAGCGTATCGCTTGGCACTTCCACCGGATCTCTCGGGAGTTCATCCAGTTTTTCATATTTCGATGCTTCGGAAGTATCTTCATGACCCTTCTCATGTGATTAATCATGAAGACGTACAGTTAGATGAGAGTCTATCGTACGTCGAACATCCAGTAGCTATATTAGATCGTCAAGTGAGACGTTTACGCTCAAAAGATATTGTTTCAGTAAAAGTCATGTGGCGTGGTCCATCCGGTGAAGAAACTACTTGGGAACCTGAAGAAGTCATCCGTGCAAAGTACCCGCACTTATGTTGAAATTCAAGGTTAGCAATGTTTATTAGTTAAATAAAAAGTCAAATAAATTCGAGGACGAATTTTTATAAGGAGAGGAGATTGTTACGTCCGTGTTCTTAAAAAAAAATATTATAATAATAATAATAATAATAATAATAATAATAATAATAATAATAATAATAATAATAGTAAGAATAATAATAATAATAACTAACCTCCCCCTTTCTCTTTCTTTCATTTCACTCTCTCCCTTCTTCCTTTTCTCTCTCAGCAGCCCACTCCCCCACTCCCCCATTTCCATTTTTCTTCTTTCCCTCTTCTTTCTTATTCTTCCCTTCTCCTTGCTTTTTCTCATTTTATTACTCAAATCCTCAACCCTTAAAAGGGATTTAACATCTCCATAAGCACAATTTCTCAAACTCCTACAAATCATTTTGGTTGGCATTTTTGGGTTAGGGTTTGTGTTCTAAGTAAGTAAAAAGGTACCCATCTCATGAGAGTTGTTGATTGAAACTCTTTGAGGTAAGTATACAACTATAATCCTAGTATGAATTCATAGAAAAATGTAGATTTGAGTAAAAATATTATTTTGAGCTTAGAGTATATTTAAATGATTTTTAGGGTTTCCTAGAGTTAGCTAAACTTTAGATTCTAAAGTCTTGGAAATATTTTTGATACTCAGATTTGTCAACTGAGACCCTACCGGCTACTCTGAGAGTTGTTGAAGAGCAAACTTAGACGGTTCTCCATAACAGTGAGTTGACGACGATCATCGTCATATATTTTTATACTGTCATTACTATTTTACTTGTTTTCTTTATTAAAGTATTTATTAAAAATTTTGGGAAACACAACCTTGGAATTTTACCTCAATTTCGTCAAACATTTAATTTAATGGTCTTTGCTATATAATATGTTATTTGTTGGATTTACGGATGAGTTACAATATTTAAATCTTGAATTGTTATGCGATTGAGTATGTTTTTTCATAAATTGCAATGAAATGATTTTGAATACGTGTTTTGGGAAATCGATGTTATAATTATTAAATCGTTAACTGCGTTAGGTGCACCTAGTTACCTCGTTGTGATTAGGGAGGGTTACCCGTTAGATGGAGCCGCCCCTACGAGAAATATTGTTCGTAGGAGGAAAGGGCTATCAACGAGATGTAAGCTCCCTAGTTGATACGTGATGATGCGTTGCGGAAATTGAGAGGAGAGGTTCATCCGTTAGATGGAGCCGCCCCTAAGGGTAAGGCCACCCTTAGGAGGAAAGGGCTATCAATGAGATAAAGTCGTCTCTTGATTCTAAAAATTTGTATTGTTACTTGTTGGATTTTTTTTTTGTGATGATTTTAAGGTTGTTCAGTTGGATTTCATTTCGTTATTCACTGGATTTTTAATATTTTGTCAAGCGATTAAACAATTATTCGTGCCTTTTGTGTTTCCCTTCCAATTGATGGTGGTTGTTGTCTCCTCACTAAGTCTTTGTGACTTACCCTTTATGTTGCTTATTTTTTTTTCAGATTCGCAAGCAGCTGAGTAGGAATCAATTATTTGATTCAAGTCTCAACATACTTCTTTTTTGGTAGGCCTCTTTGATCGAGGACCATTTTTGTAACAGTTGTTGAGTCTATGTAATTTGCAGCTATTTTGGAGTTTAGAAAGTCTATTTAGTTTGTCGGAAAGTGTATTAATAAACTTGATTATGTTATTTGAATTGTGACTGGGTTGAGAATTTGACAGGGATTTCATAAATTTGGAAATGTTGAATTTACAGAGGAGACTCTGCCGAAATTTCGAGTAAAAGTATATGTATTTTTTTTTAAATGGTTAAAAAACGGTTTGGTTATGTCATTGTTAAGTTAATTAATAGGCTTGCCAGACTAGGAGTATAGCTTGTGCGCCGGTCACGACATTTAAATTTCGGGTCGTGACAATGACTTTTTTAAAGTTGGAATTGATTGTGTTCTATTGTGTGTTTTTTAAAGAAGGAACCAATTGTGTGTTTTTTTGTGGTCAACATAATGAGACAATTTCACATCTCTTTATGCAATGTCACAAGTCAAAGCATATATGGTTTGCTTCCGATTTAGGTCTCGCATTTAGAAACAATGTCTCTTTTGTGTATGTGCCTAAACATTAAGCCTTTGGTCTTGTGACCATGCAAACATTGTTAAGAATATCAATAGTTAGTTATCACTAGAGTAAGTTGGAGTAGTTAGATGGTTACAATAAGAGTTTGTTAGATAAAATACATAGAAGGTTAGCGTTTAAAACTACTATAAATAGAAGTATTATTGTTCATCTTTTATCAAATATGATTTCATTTTAAGTTTTCTCAATTGAGCTCTAAAGCTATGATTTCTCCTTTTTCTCCTAATTCTAATATTTTTGACATGGTATCAAAGCCTACTTGATCGAGCCACACATCATTTATATGCAAACACCAAGTCCAATAGTGTTGAACATGAGATAGTGTATTTGGAAAAATCCAAGTTCCACGTAGATAAGAGATAGAGTTGTATAATAGTTTATCAAGAGAGACAACTCTTACCTTATAAGTCGGTTTCATAAGGATGAGTTAGACCCATTATAAAATCTAAGATGGTATCAGAGTGATCGGGCCACTTACCATTTATATATACGCCAAGTACAATAGTGTTGGGCGTAAAATAGTGTATTGAGAAAAATCTAAATACCACATGGATAAGAGACAGAGTTCGACAATAGTTCACAAAGAGAGATCCTTCACCTTGCAAGTTAGTTTTGTAAGAATGAGATATACCCAATATAAAACATAAGATGGTATCATAGCCTATTCGATTGGGCCTCCCACGATTTATATACACAAATCAAATTCAATAGTGTTGGGTGTAAGTCCCGCATAGATAAAAGATAGAACTTAATAATAGTTTATAAAGTGTGACATCTCTTACTTTACAAGCTAATTTTATAAAGACAAGTTAGGTCCAATATAAAACTTAAAAAATGTTCAATTTTAAGATAGACATTAAAGTTTTTTTTTTTTTTTCTTTTTACAAAAAAGTTCAAGGTATAAGAGCTACACATGAAAGGCATATGAAAAAAAAAAAAATCAAGGCATATCATGAAGAAGAATCAAAGGAGTAATACAACATGGAACTCAGGCTTTTGTGACTAACTAGAACGGGATTACTATTACAAGAGTATGAGCTACACATTTCGTTTGAGCATTACACTAAGGCTTGGGCTAGAAAGATGAAAACCATATACTCAATACTAATTAACAATGAAAGCTTTTTTTTAACCCACAAGTCATCTCAAAATTCGCCAAAATTTATTCTAATTAACTAATCTAAATATATATTCTATACATTTAGATTGATCAATCTAAAAACATATTTATATATTTAAAATATTAGAAAGTTAAAGAAAAAACAGTCATTAATAATAACACCTACCTTTGTAGTGTCTTCCCTTGAATGGACACTTGTTGGTACTAATACATAATTAATAGCGGTAAAATTAACTTCTAGTTAGTTGAGATAAAAACCGATTTTTTTTTGTTCAAAAAAAAGAAAAAATACTAGCCAATTAATAAGAAGTTAGCAGGTATTAATAAGTTACTATTGATAATTTATGGTTGAAAAATTATGTACTAAAAATGTAAAGCATTTAATAAAAATAACAATTGTACTAATTAGGAACCAAAAACAAAACAATAGTCCTTTGTATTTTCAGTATGTGCTTTCCTTCTCATTATACTAATTAGACATCAAAAAGGGGTGAACTAATTAGACATTAAAATAATTTACTTTCAGTTTTTTATTTATTTTAAATTTATGTTATTTTAAATTGTTAAAAAAGAAATGGAAGAATCAATCAAGATAGATCACAGGCTAGAAATAATGCATTTAAAGAAGAAAAAAATGAAAATAGTGTTTTGACATTTTTAAAATATCTAAATATGCTAGAAAGTTGTAAAAGAAAATAGTGAACAAAATTTTAGATCTATATTCTCTTTAACGTTTATTAGTTGAGATGAGAACATGAAAACAAGAATCGTGAGAAGTAAATGGACCCTAAATAAGACAGTAATTTGCATTTTGAGGGTGTGTTCCTTCTCATCCTAATAAATCTAGAACTCCGTACAAGGAATATCAAATATATGCACAATATTTATAAATAATTAGATTATAAATCTAAAAGTTCTACCCAAAAAAATCAGAAATCTAAAAGAGTAAAACTAGGGTAAAAAATAACTTCCACAAAAAAATTTGAAGAGATCATAACCCCTTATTAAAAGACTTATCTAAGCACAACCGTAAGCTATTATTCACAGAAAGCTACACGTGAACGCATGTAAATCAGAAAACCACAATCAGGTATAATTTTTTCCTTCTTGAAACTACAAAATTGATGTTGACGTTGCTTCGTGCGGGCAACTGTTTATCTAAACGTTGAGCGAGATGATCGACTACCAGGACTTGTAGGATACCTCTTAAACAAGGCCTCTAGATTCCGGATGCATACAGGAGTCAGAGCCTGTATATTTTACAAGGAAGTACCTCATCATTAAAATCAATTAAAGAAAACAACTCAATGTAAAATCCACTCATGAATTCATGCAGGAATCTGTTAGGTACCAAACCAGAAAAACTAAATAGAACTAGACTTGGATTTTTTTTAGCAAAGTCTCAAGTTCAAGCCTTGTGAATGAAAAAAAATGTAGGTGGGAGGGGAGACTGATTCCCTGACGAAAATTAGTGATCGGCAAAAAACTAATGGATACTTTGCACCAAGTACATTACATGGTTATAAATAAAAAAAACAGAAAGACAATGAAATGGTAACTCTCAATGAACTGATACTGGACTGGTAAACAGGAAAAATAACAATGAAATGGTGTAGTCAATCCCCATATAGGCGATGATGGAAATTAAGACGAAAAAGAAAATGATAACCCATGCCATGAAGGAACCAATTTCTTTACTCAGACTAACCAAGCCTAAACCAATCAACACAATTACCACCTTTCATGCCAGCCTCACCTTCCTTTTTAACTACCTCGCCTCCTTTCCTCTTAATGGGCCTATCAAAGTCATTGTAAAATAAAGTGTGATTTTTCTTATAAGGGGAGTATTTTTCAAAGTTTTTCTATTATGTGGCGTACAGCTCCTCATGGCTCGAAATAAGGAGGCTGGTTTTTTTGTAAAAACAAACTGTGCTCAGTATTACAACAACTAAATCTCATTTCTGTTGAACTTTTTGTTTTATGATTTCTATCTCTTTCTGTTTTGAGGATATATTATCCTCTTCCATGTACATTCACCATCTTTTTAGAAGAAAAAAAGTATGCTACAGTGAACATGAACATAAAGGCAAAATTCTTAAAATGTACATTTTGAATCTATAATCCGAGTCTACACTCTTCTTTAAGGGGATAATAATGGTGAATACAGTGTTATGAACCACATAATTACATAATTGCCAATTAAATTGGCACCAACCCCTCTTGACAGGGCCAACTATACTGGACACTTAAGCCATGGAGGAAATAACCAATGATATGGTAAAAGTTGCAAAACCTAAAATACCATACATTCTAGTAATAGTTAGTATTAAAAAAAATTCTGAATAGATTAAAACTATACTGTGACTGCTAGATCCAACAATTGATGAAAAAAAAAGTTTTCATACCTTCCAGCGCCTCTTTTGAGCAAGATGGTGGTTGATCTTATCCAACCTCTCAATTATTTGCCTAAATGCTGGTCTTCTGTATGGTTCTCCATCCCAACATTCCTCAATTAACCTATGAAAAACAATTCATACTCATTAATGTTGAAAAATTATACTTTTAATCAATCTCATACATGTATGTTTTAAAACTCAACATTCAATCAAAGCTGCTACCAATAAAACATATTTAAAATACTTACTCTTTTAATCCATAAGCATAAAGCTTAGGTGAAGCCTTAAATGGTGGACGCTTATTTTCCACATATGCTTTAGGAACTTCATTTTCTGGCTTTCTATAAAATGGTGGACAACCTTCAATCATCTAGAGTAAATGAATTTTCCAGTCAATATTTTTCCGGCCATCTTTATGAATAACAAACCAAGTGATGGTTGTCAACCCATATATTCTAGTCTACATATCTACATCTACATTAAACATCGGCTGGCAATCTTCCACAAATAAATTATCATATCACAAACAGTATCAGTAAAAAAGTTAACATGAAGCCCGCGTCTTTACTTCAAAAAAAATTAAAAAGAACCAAGCAAACAATTGATACAGCACTAAACTCTAGCATGGTATCTTACTAAAATGATCATGATATATAAATACATATATTTATATTTTCATCGTTGAATCTATGGGAAGCTTGAAATCTCTAGGACCCTACCTCTTGTCCAATGATCAACCTAAATATGCAATAAAAATTACACAGATCTTTAGGATGATCTACTGGGAGGGCATAAGTCAAGAATGTTCAAGATCTCCATAGACTCTACATATATTTTTAATAAGTGAAACAAGTCCTACGTATAAAAGAAGCCATCAAACATCTTGAATTTAGTATGCGGTGACATATTGAAGGGATATTGTCAAAATATGTTTCTGTTTAATATCCCTCAAGCATAGGGATTCAGTTGAATAGAAGTACTAATAGGGATTCAGATAATGCCAACATATTTTCAATTCAATAAATATAATTTTACTCTAATTCTTGAGAGATATGAATGCCAAAATATGCATGCACATGATGTGAACATTATAGATTTTTACCTCTTGTAATATCAGAGCAAAGGAAAACACATCTGCTTTGGTGTCATATTCTTCATTTCTATAGACTTCTGGTGCAACATACCGCCCTGCTATGCATTTGAACTAATTCATCAATAAAAGCAACACAAAACAGAACTAAGTACAGAAAATAGAATCAAAATGAAGCCAATAATAGGTATAATAACAAGATTTGGAGTTAATCTAAATAAGAAAAATTGAGGCCAGCTGACAAACTCTGTCTTATTTAGTCACAGCGTAAAAATATTTCTTTTCTTTTATCTTCTGTAGAATATGCAGTAATCTCGCAGATCACAGATCTTGTGGAATAATGGTTTGCAATGTTACTTTTTGGCAGAATGACATGAGCAACTATGAACGTTACAAGACTTCACAAAGCAAGAAAACATACATGATGAATCCTGGCATGTCACTGGTTTGTCTTCTTTGACTGTTTTAGTGACTTTGAGCAACTTGCTAACTCCAAAGTCTGCAACTTTCAGATGCCCAGAATCATCCCGGAGAACATTTCTGTTATCTTACTCAATTACAATGGAGAACTTTAAACAGTTTCAAATGCATAGAAGAATATTTAAATCAATTAGATGGGGAAGGAGAGCAAAAAACATACGAAGGTTCAAGATCTCGGTGTATAATGGCTTCAGGTTTATGTTCATGCAAATAGTTCATTCCCCTGCAAAATATACATTAAAATATTTGCATATATAACAGATATGAATTTCAATTTGCATGTCTATATAAAAAGGATAATGTTTATTTAGTAATGAACTCTTCAGAAACAAAATAACTAGGAACTTGTTTCTTCCCAAATTTGTATTAGGATAGCTCCTGACTAACCTAGCAATATCAAGGGCAAACTTCACAGCTATTATTGGTTTTAATGCACCTTTCCGCTTCAAGTAGGCACGAAGATCCCCCTTAAAAATGTAATAATCCATTTCAAAATGTTCAAAATTACATTTATCAAAGATAGAGTGTAGCTATCCACATAACACACACAAGTAAAAACATTTTCCAAATTACTGGAGCAGCAAGTGCCACTTGTGAAAAACAAATGGAATAAATATAAATTTGAAAGTATTTCAAATAGATGATAAGTGGTGGAAAAATAGGGGACATGCATATATAAAGAAATAGTACACATTCAAGACATGTATCCATATTTAATTATGTATCCAGTATCCATACATACACATATCTTATTTGTGGTCTTCATAACATATAATGCACTTACCGTTATTTTCACCACAAAATAGTTATGAAGTGTATGCTGTATAA
The DNA here is from genome assembly GCA_037974775.1 of Cicer pinnatifidum. Lineage (NCBI taxonomy): Eukaryota > Viridiplantae > Streptophyta > Magnoliopsida > Fabales > Fabaceae > Cicer > Cicer pinnatifidum. Next base: position 56,732,448 of record JBBPBR010000008.1, read on the forward strand.
AGAGAAGGGAGTTAGAGAAGCAAAACTCCTGTATTTATCTATGTCTAGTCCAATTTTGGGCAGAGATTTCAAGAAACTACTAGGCAACAAGCTTCTACCATCAATACTTAAATTCCTCGAGAGCAGATATGTTAGACTTCTAGACAGATCAGGGCCACCAATGATTGACCCATGCACATAACTACAGCATCTCAACGATTATTGCAAGTCCAAGTATAACTTTTTATGATATTGAGATTTTAATTATACATGATCTCCTACCCAATGCTGGATTTCCAGTAGTCTTATTGAAATATCAGCTGTCACTATATCTCTAAAGATTATCTGCAGGCAGTAATGAATTCTGACCACATTTTATTCTGCAGGCAGCATTTTACTTACCAGTATCAACTATATTCAACCGCCTAACATGATTTGTTCATCAACAACATGAGCAGATATATAAAAGATCATCAAAATCTTGATTATACCAATTGTTGCACCAATACTAACCTGGGGTAGATATTCTGTGACAATCATCATTGGAGTGCATTGTGTCACAGCACCCAAAAATTGGACAACATTTGGATGCCTTACTTTCTGAAGTAATGTAAGCTCATCATGAAATGCTTTTCTGAGAGAAACAGGAATACAAATTGTTAATTGAATAATCCAATTTATATGAATAAAACGACAGATTGTATAACTAGACCAACCCACACTTTATTGTCATCTGTGAACACTTCCTCCCCAAGAGTTTTAACAGCTACTTGAATTCCACGCCATAATGCTCTCCGGAATGTTCCCTAAAATACCCAAAATAAAAAATGCAATCCAAAATGAGCAAAGTTGAAAGGCAGACATACAGTGACTCGCAATAATATGTGGAGGTAGGAAAAAACAAGAAATCAAGTAACAAAACAATAATCGACTATACTGTTAGAAAGGGAACTTCAAAAAATTACCTTTGTTATGCAAACACTATTTGTAAAATCAAGTTCAGAAGGATCAATCTCATATTCTGGGATTTCGTGGGCATTCTCGACATGCATCGGAGCCACCTACAAACAGTGAGGGAAGAGATGGAAATGTGATGTCACAAATTACAATTGTCATCCAAAAGCTCAAGTTGTTATGACCCTCACACAAAAGGGCTCTTGCGTGGGCAATGGATAGCAATCACCCACACTGTACTGAAATTCAACTTTTTTTAGAAAAATAGGAAAACCTAGGATGAATTGTATTAGCTTATAGCTCATTAAACCTAGGATGTTGGACTTTGAAAATACAAGTTATTGCAAGATTATTATTTTAAGAAAAGTGTAACAACACATCATTTCCAACACACTCTCTCATTAGTTGAAATACAAAATAGTAGACACTAAAACATGTGTCCATTGTAAATTTGGTGAGGCTACTATGAATTTAAGAGTGTGTATTGGAAATAGTGCTTTAGAGAGTTTGATGATAGCATTTCTTAGTTTAATACTTCATATGTCTCACAATGGGTGTCATTTTTGCTCATTGCACACATATTAAAAAATGACAATACATAAAAGAAAGAAAATAACCAAACTATCCCCTTATTAACAATTAGTGTGTTTTCCACTATCATTAATGTAAAGTGAAATTTAATGCTTTGAAAATAATGTACATAGTATTGATTAGATGTACAGTTGGAAAAAAAATTAATTAATTACATTGGAAACTGAAAACGTCAATCATTCATTTTGAGACAAATTTTGTGCTAAAGTGACACTGTGAGACTGGATGAAATATAACTTTCATTTTCCATTGCTCAAGCTCTTAAAATTGACTACTCTAAGTGCATCTTTGGGTGAAGTTGAGTTTGGTAAAATCAGAACCTAAACTTTGGAACTGCAACAAAACAAAATCATCCTAATGTTGTGATTTTGTTAAACTCGCCATGATTCATGCATTCAAAAGCTCAAAAGCATAATCTTATAGGTGAGATCCGTTCTACGTATTACTATTTAACACGAATAAGGAAACGAAATGAAGAAACAAACCGGGGGTTTGGCACCGTGTTGCTCCAAAAGTTTGACAACATCATGATTTTTGTAGTACAATGCATCTCCAAGAGGCTGTTCAATAAACAAACAAACAAACCAGTAATTCAATTAGCATCACTAATACGAAACAGTGACAGTGATACCAAAAAGTAACGAGAGAATAAAAAATTAACAATGAAGCAAGGATTGAATGCATTACGGTGCTGCACCATCGATCTTGAGGATCAACCTCAGCACCTCTTTGGAGCAACAATTGGACGACGTCAGTTCGGCCTTGACAGGCGGCGATGTGGAGAGCGGTGCGGCCGTCAATGTCTCTGAAATTGACGTCACTACCTCCGTCTAAAAGCTCGTTGATTCCTTCTAAGTCCCCTTCGTTCGCCAAATACATCAATCGAACTGGAGGATCCACCGCCTCCGATGCCAACTCATCGACGGTAGAGGAATCTTCGCGATCAGGCGCCAGCGAGGATTGTCTGCCTAGTGAGAATCGAGACTGAAGCTTCTTGGTTTCCATCGGAAACGCAGAGAGAGAGACCTAATTGCAGTGCCGTTTGTTTGTGTAGAATTTTCAACTCTATTATTCGGTTCTTGAACTGGTATATTGAGTGTAAATTGCGTAATTATTATTATAATTGAGTTTAATTAAATGTGATGCACTCTTGCAATAAAATTCGGTTGGTTTAATCTCAAAATAATTGTCCTAGATCGTTTTACTATCATTAAGAAAATATGATAGGTAAAAGAATGAGAATAGCCGTTTCCATCAATACATACAACAAGAATTTAACTCCAAAGAATTTGATTTAATAATAAATAAATAAATAAACAATTTTTAATTCATAAGTTTACCTCACTATCCCACCTAACTAGACGGGACTACTTTCTCATCTAAATTCATTATATAAAAAATGTACAGCATTAATTAAATATTGAATAGTAATTTACTTTGATAAAATAAAGAAAGAAAACAACAAGAGAATATTTATTTATTATTCTATTGAACCAACCAACAACATGAGATAAGAATTCTGAGAATAAAGAGATAAAGGAGAATATTACGTATGTAGAGAGGAATTGGATTATTTGTCTTTGTCGGTTTGTGTTAGATCCTTACTCTTCTTTGTCGTCGAGTACAATATCCTTTTTGGACTGTCCAATAGTACAAAATCTATCCACATAAAGGGGATCGATCCCATGTACGACTAATATTTTTCCATATTTGTTGTGGTCGTGGATGTTATGTTATCATTCATGAAAATAAGAAATATCAGATATTAGTTATTTTTAAATCATACATTGAAATGTGAGTTGTTCAATTTTAATCAATCGGTGTAATGTCTTATGCAATTGGTTAGACTCATTTGAATTCTGTAAGACTTGAGATTGATCTATTCTTTACTTTAACTGATTTTTAAGGTTTTATTTGAATATTTTTTAAATATGATAAAGTCTTAAAGTCTATATAAAAATATAATTTATTAGTTTTTTATGAAAATTTACACCGCTCTAATGTTGAATGGAATAAATTTTGTAAGTAAATTAATAAATTAATATGTTGATAAATTTAAGTTCTATTTTAATCTATAACAAAATATTTTGGATCATCTATCATAATATGATATTCTATTTAAATTTTATTTTAGAATAATATTTTTAATATTTGTAAAAATTTGATCTACATCAAATTTATAATTTACCACTATACAAAATTTAATGATAATAATAAAAATAAAAAATTGTTTATATTTAATTAAGTATGTCAGTTTAGTAGACTCAAAATATTTTTCAATAATATGTTGCTTAATTTTAACTTTTTTAATTAAATAAAATTTTTAAAAAAATTGGATTTTGTCTACTTTAATAAGTCTAGTCTTGACTCTTCTAGGCTTTAGCCATAGATATTTATCATTATCGTCTTATTTAGTCTCACCCTTATCTTCAAGAGCAACAAAAATGTACTTACATTAAATACCCACCATAGATGCACTCTTATTATTGTCCAACTAAAAGCTACACCGCTATAGTAAAAAAGAAAATCTAACTTTCATAACACTTACAAGAGTGTGTCATGCATTTCTGTTCACACACAAGAAAATAAAACAGTGACTAAAATTATTCTTTCAACAACTAAGTTTTTAGAATTAACATGCAATAAAAAATGCTAATGAGAGGTTGGCATTTCATACAACAATAGAAAATAGCCAGAAATGAACCTCAAAATTGGATCCTCACACTGCGATACAAAAGTATCAAACATGGGTTGGTATATTTCATACAACTATTGGAATCCTCAAACTTGGCATATTTTCTCATTATATGAGACACTGAAATGAATTTTAGGAGAAAAAAGTTCATTCCTAGTCATGATTCATATACTCTTTCATATCATGTACATGAGAAAACCCAAACAACTAGTGCATGCTGAAGAATGAAGATACAAACAAAAATTAGTCAGATGCCAAAGAATCATTAGGCATAAAAAGCGTCAGAAATAATAGTAATGCCCAAGAGATTCACAACTTTGTTTACTTCACTTTCACTTCTGAATTCTATCAAAATGTTTGCCAGCATCAGATGCAAAAGCAAGGTTATTGAGCTGCACTTAAGAAATGGAAAGTAGCTGTTTCAGCACCAAAACTAGTAAGCTGAGAAATTGGTGATTGGGACTCTTATGGCATGGAGCCAAATGAATGCCTACAAGACTTGGGCCATTTAAGAGATGTAGAAGTGGTGAAGAAAGTTGAAGGTGCAATACCAAAGCTAGAAATTTATTTCAACTCAAATGGAAGTATTGTGGTTTTAGTATTGGTGTATAATGACCAGCGACTTCACAATTTAAACATCATTAATATATCATAAGTATTTAGTGCATCAACCAGTTACAAATATATATAATAGTAGTAAATCATTATCAGTAGCAATAGAATGCAAAAATACTCGAAACAAATTTTTGGGCATGCTTGTAGCAATCTTTATAGGAAGTAAGAACACGCAATACTATTAGACTTAGACATTCACCAACTCATAATATAAGAAGTTTGTAAATCAATTGAACATCTCATCAAACACTTGCTATGCAGCCAAATAACATAATAACAGAGGTTCAACATAAATTATGCAAGTTAACAATTGATAAAAAAAGAAACAATGTATTTCTCAAATTCTCTCTGATTAGGTTGTGTTTCAAATTCCTCCATTTATTGAAGAGAAAAATACTTTATAAAGTTGCTGGAATTTTTAAAATTCATTGGACTAATTATCCAAACTGTATTTTAACCCAATCATTTTAAGCACTTCCTAGAAATACATCACTCCCTAAAAATTACTCTATCCACTTTGAGACAAGATTGAATACTTATAAATGAGATCAAGAAGGAATTTCGACAATAGGAAAGAGAATCAAAGGAAATTTGACTAGTTAAAGTGTTAAACTAACTTAAAGAAGCATAAGGTGAACACTTCCTGAGTTACTGGTTTCTTTAAAGGAATATGAACATAATAACACCATAACTTATTATATGAATCATTACTATATCATGAAAAATAACCATCTTCTCATCCGTGGAATAAACAAAAACATCAAAAGAAATTGCATATTAAAACAACCTAAAAGAAAAATAAATAAATAAAAAACAACCGTGACATATGGAAAACCAAGATTCCCAAAATTTATAAGTTTAGATAGAAGTGACTTTTGTTTATTCCATCATGTTGTCCTTCTCAACTTCCTCCTCACCTCATATTTCTCATCACTCAGATGAAGATCATCCATCGACTGCTCTACCGATTCCATCTCTGATAGCTGGTCGTAGTCTTCATTTTGGGTCAATGATATGTTGAACCTCCCATTAGGGTTATCTTCTAGATCTTTTAAGAACTGTTCATATTCAGAATTCTTCTTATCTTCCTCAACTCTAACCTTATCATCAATCTCCATGTCAAGTGATTTACGCTTACACGAGCGACGCTTCCCACATCTCTTCTGACAATTCTCTTCATAACACTTCTTTATTAAAATCGCACCACCTCCTCTATACTCGTCCAAATCAATGTCATTATTACTACAATTAGCCCCGCACAAGTCATAACCAAGAGCATAGTCACCGGATTTTAAAAGATGGCCCAAATGAGTCCTGATATTAAATCTTGTGTCATTCTCTCCGCAATCTTTCACGCGAGCAACCTCAACATTAGCTAGACCATATTTTTTGCCACCAATAGTAACCTCATAATAAACCTCCTCGACATCAATCACAACATATTTCACTAACTGTTTGCTAGTGAGTAAAGACTTAAAGGGTGCCTTCCAATACTTATAAACATCTAAGAAACAATGCCTCAAGGTAAATGGATCAAGCAAAGCAATGTTTTTGGCAACCTTAGTACAAATCACAAAAGGACCAAGATTTCCTAAACTCGAAGCAACATTACGGGGCAGATAAATCAAATCCTCGCAACAAATGGGGCTAATTTCAACAGAAAAAGTGTATCTATAATTGTAGTTGTTACTCTTTGTATCATGAGAAACAAGTTGCTTATCCTGACTAATCCTAACAGGAAATTGTCCCTTTACAAAATCCACAATTTTTTTAGCATTACTTTGATTAGAGAAAAATAAGTCAATACCTTGATTCATCTGTTTGATTCTCACGGCATTCGCATGAACGCCATGTTTGAGAATGAGCTGTTCTAAATGAAAGAAAGTACGCATATGCGAAACATGTTGCCTGAGTTGCACAACAGAAATCCATTGATCAGGGTTAGCCTGCACCCTAGTACAAGAATTACACATTTGATTAAGCCTAAAAAACTCAACATCATAAGATTGTTCAAGAATTGCTTTATTAAGAACCTCCTTCTGAACTTTAACCATTATTTTGACCCTATTGGAATTGGGTTCAGTGGGAATGGTTTGAGCAAAAACCAACCTCACTGTTTTGGATTTCATATTCTTTTCCAATTTTTTCAAACAAAATGATAGAAACTCCTTAGATTCTAATTGGAGTTTGATCCAAGTTGTAGGTGGCTGCAAATAGCTTTGACATTCAGGGCAATGCACAAGCTTTAACTTTCTGAGTAACCCTTGTGTGATATCTACTTTCGACCGCAAACATTTGACGCACATATTCGCTACGTTTGGTTGGATTGAAATCCCGCATTCGCAACATGGAATACTGTGGAATGTTTGATGAGGTGTGAACATACCAAAATTTTCTTTGATTGATATGCGTGATGAAATTGACATGGTGGTGATCAAAACGAAACAGTATTCCCCTGTGTATTGAAGAAGAAGAAAACGTGAGTATATAAAAAGAATGTTGGAATAGTCAGTGAATAAACAAATGTGTGATACAACACGAGTATCATATGATCATAACCCTTACCTCTGCGTATGAGAAGGATTGTTCTGCGGCCTCAACAATGTAGAGAAGATATCAACTCGGAGGGCCCGACCCGTTTAACCGAAAATAATTGAAAATATAACTCCAATTCAAGGCCTCTTTAAATATTTTTTTTAATTTCTGTCTATTATTTCGTGAGGTTTAAGAGAAGGATTTTGGAGGTTTATAGTCTCCAATTTTATGGTAATTTTAAGATTTTTTTTTTTAAATTTTTTAGAAAAATTTTATTCAAAAAAAATAATTTTTAGAAATATTTTAAAATATATTTTTGAAAAAAAAAAATTTAAATTTTTTTCTCGAATAAAAAAACTTAAAAAAAATTGTAAATTGTTTTTTATTGGAAAAATAAAATAAAATTTTTTATTGAAAAAAAATCAAATTATTTTTAGAAAAACATAAAAAAAAAAATTATCAATAAAAAAGTCAATAAAATTTATTATTTTTTTAAAAAAGTTAGTCTATATACACAATAAACCCACCAAAATTTAATGGGCTTTTAATGTGGAGGCTTTGTTTTCTAGAATCTTTTAAATTACAAATTTTTTTCCCTCTGATATGTGGGTTGGGCTGCATATTCTATGCAGTTTTTTCATAGTTGAAATATTATTTGTCTATATTTTATATCAAGCTTAATAATTAAAAAAAATGTAAAAGACAACCTAGTGATATATTTGAATATTTTAACAATCAACGAAATGTAATAAAAAATAATACAATATTTTTAATTTTTAATTTCATGATCTACAAAAAAATATATATTTTTTATAGTTTATTTATTTAATTAAGTTTTTAAATTCATGATTGTTGTTATTATTGTTGTGAAAACTATAATTATGTCATGCGTAATAAATGACACAAATATATATATATAAATATGAAAAAATATGTTTAAAGTAAACTTTTAAGAGGTTGATGTTTTTTCATAAATATAGGTGTATGATTTTAATATATACTCTCCATTGAAGTAAATCATACTCCAAGTGCGTCCCTCATTATTTGCAAGTACCGAGATTCAAATATTAATTCCGCATTAAAAGTGTAGACATTCTGCTATAAATAATTGAAAAAGTAACATGAAGATCAACCTTTAATTTGATTTTTAAAGTAGTGGTTTAATCATAACCATACACGTAGATGGTAAAAGGCGTAAGATGAGTTGCCGACGTGCTTACTTGTCGCTGTTCCTAAGTCAGCCATTCCACATGAATCATAATATACAGGACTCGCTACCAGTTAAATATTCCATGGTTACAAATCAAATCATGGGACCCACTTTGATGCAATCAGCAGCTAAGTAATAATATATGATAATTTCTCACTCTAATCTAATTCTAATTCTTGGTTAATAACACACTTTCTTCGTTCCCTCACTATTCCGTTGCTGACTCATCACTGTAACTGAAAATGGCGGAGAGCGAAAATTTCAACGGCAACGGCGTCTACGTGGAACAACAAGAAGAGGAAGAAGTGGACAAGTTGAAGCACAGTAAAGGTAAGTCAGTGAAACAGACCTTGCCTGAGGTCCTTAACAGTCTCGCTTCCGCCATACTCTTTCCGGAACCGGGAGATGACAATACCTTACTTCGCCGGATCAAAAATTCCGTTGCCGACAACGCTTCACTTCTTCCAGAAGCTTCTAGAAATTCTGCACGTGATATTCTTCTATGGACTCGTCGCGGTAGCCACCTACGCGCTATCCTCGTTATCTCCGTAAGGAAATTAAAATTCAATTTCATGATGTTGATTGAATCGAGTTTTTTCAATGTTTAAAGAAACTTCAACGATTTATGGATCGCGATATCTTTTTAGTTACTTCATGCATTTCTTTCGAATTAATTTTGTTTTTCTCATCAATAATCTTGCAGATGAATTTGTGTAGTTGATTGTCAACTTAGATTGTTTTACTCTTTTTTTACCAATATTTATAAGGCAAATTCTAACTGTGGACGCGTAATTATAAACTGTTAAAAACTCTGATGACGACACAAGTTGTCTCATGGAAATAGAAGTTCATCATCATCTTCATTCTCAAGCTTGAGAAATTGATTTGATTGATGTCGATTTGATTAAAACAAGGGGAGGTGGATATGTGTTTCTCAAAACTGAATTCGTCACACCGACATAAATCATATCACTATCTCAACATTAAGGACAAGGAGGGCCATTACTTTCTACCTCCGAGGAGTGACGTCAATCGTAGTTAAATTTTCGATTGATTTTTAAGCATTGATCTGCGGTGGATAGTATGTTGTGTGTGGTTCCACTGGAGCAAGTGTCATGAATATAGATATATCATTGTTTTTCACTATGTTCTGTTTTCATGTTTGGAAAATAGACGTGAGTGTAAACAAGGAATACAATATTTATACAAGAATAATGCCAACAGCATATAATAAAAAACATTTTTTAACATACTCTTTTCTACTTGCTAAAATTTATGAGTCGCACCAAATTTATATGCTATCCACATATTTTAGTGGGATCCAAATGAATTTCAACCAATAGGATGGAGTATGTTGGATTGTGTTTGGTAGGGTGTGTGTTAACACTCCTTGTATAATGATGATCAAGTAAAGTATATCATCTACGACGAAATTATAAAACAAATCAAACAATCGAGTGTATAAGTAAGGATGCATTTGACTTGGATTGTGTTTTTGTGTGGAACTAAAAAGTGGTGCGTCTCAGAAGTTTGATAACACCATTCGTAAATCATGCTTAGAGGCAGCACAACCATGTAGGGTAAAACTATTAGATTTCCACGGATGCAATTTTTTTTCATGGTTGTCACTTTTGATGTTTGTTCTAGTGTTATTGTGATCATAACTAGGTTTGATTTTTTTTTTGAAAATTGTTGCCTTTTGAAATTAGTCTATATTTGAACTATATTTGTTTCCAACCCCTAAATTTAAAAGAAAGTAGTGTATTTTTGTATCATGTGTAAAATTCAGATAAGGATGATAATAACTATAATGTTTCATCTTTTATACCTGTCTTTGCTTTCCACAACAAAAATAAAGTCTTCTGATATGAAATGCATGCTGAATAGATTTTTTAGGCAACGAACTCTACCCTTGTCTGTATGATATGCAGATCAAGAAAAAAGTGAATGATAATTTATCTTTTGTTTGGAATGTGTATGACTGGGTTTTCCTTTTTGCTGCAGGTTGGGGCGGTTACTTTTGTTTCTCTTACAGGATTGCTTGTATTTACGCTTTTCTTTCTGGCCGCAACCATAAATGCCATTGTCATATCGCTGCTGATGTCATTGGCTGCAGCTGGAGGGTTCTTGGCTATTTTCTTTGCTTGTGCTACCGCTATATACGTTGGAGCACTATCAATAGCCATATTTGCAATTTCAGTTACTACATTTTGGACAATTGTGGCTATTCTGATAACCTCAGGTAACATATTGCTTGGCTTCCTCACCCTTTTATCTTTTATTGTCTAGATTTTGGGCATGAGGTTTGATGTTGTTTTGAAAACATTTATTTGTGGTGTGAAATCAATAGTTTAAATACAACTATAGACAAAAGATTTAAAGACATATAAACTGCATTGTTTTGTGGCAATAAGGCTGACATTATGTCAGAGTAATAACTTCAGTAGTAGTTTGTTGTCCTTTCCAAATTAGAGGAGTACATGTGAAGTTTGTACTTTTCTTCCTGTTTGCATGTACAAATGGAAGTGAATGTTTACAATTTTACGTATAATTATTTTCTAAAAATAAGACCATCTAATGAACCCCCAATGGACATGGACACTGTAATGTTGTATGTCCCGAACTCAATTGTTGATGTACCGACCAGTCCAAAACAGTTGCCATAAACTAGCATTGTCTTACGAGGTTCCTTCCTTAAAATTTTCAATAAAGCACCTTAGACTATTTATGTGAAGATGACAGCCACAAGGGAGGTTCTTTGGCATCTATAATTTAACTTTAACTTACATTTCCTTGATGAATTTCAATAATGTTTGTCTTTATGTTCATTTGCTTTTTGTTCTGTGGACTGTGACTGTGGGATAACACTGTGTAATGTTCTTTGGACATGGAAACCAATGTGAACCAGGGTGGATTGGATTCTTCTATACTGTGTGGCTGATATCAAGAGCGAGTTTCGGGTTTGCTAAACACTCATTGAGCGCAACTGGCTCGGCAATCACAGCTTACTCTACTTCTCGGGCATCCCGGCATGTAATACGCACCGATTCAAATTAGGAGAGAAGCAGTTAAGCACAAATAGAAGCTTATGTACAAATCTTTAGTTACATTCATATGTTTGAAATTATACAAGCTTATATTAATTAATAACTAGTAAGATGCCTTGTATCTAGATCTTTCACAGTTTGGTAATCAGTGTCTATCTCTTTTGTTTTGTACTTAAGTGTACTAGCACATATTTGCATCAATAATCCAGGCTATTGTGTGTTGTGTTTGAAGTTTGATGTTAATATAAGGGACTTTTCTTCTTTAGCCCAATGCTATATATCAGAAAGCATAATACCAGTATCAAATTAATCTGAGTAAATGATGTAATAATTCTCAAACGAGTATACTTGTTGGGTTTGAATAAGTTGACCCTCTAAAATAATTCTCTAGAAATACATTTTTTTTTTTACATGAAAGAAAAAACAAAGGAAAGAGCGAGATAGCAATGTCCTCAAAAGGAACACATTCATAACATCGGCTAATAAAATTGAAGACAAACTAGAAGACGGTTCATGGACAACAATTAAGGAATCCAAGCAATTAGCTTTTATTTTTGCAAAATCATATGCAGAAGAATTGCCTTCACGAGTAATTGATGGAGAGCAAAGGTTCAATCTTTTCACATATAATCTCTAAGGACCTCCAACATTATTGCATAATGATTGAAACATTATTCTTCGGTGTAACTAGTGGAACCACATGAAAAAAATATGAGAAACAAATAATCTTTTTATAATTGGCTTCTCAACACAACTTAATCCCAATCAAAAGTGCTTAAATTTCTAAACGCATAAAAATATATATGTATTCATACTTAATTATTTATGTTAAAATAAAATGATATTTTGAGAGTATTAGTTTTATACTGTCATGTAAATATCTATTATAATCCTTTAGAATTATTACCCACACAAATATGAATTTAATTTTTTTTTTCCCAAGCTATGTGTAAATGGTTAACACTGAATTGAAGTTCAAATTTTGGTTGAATCTTTTTGACAAGAATAAATTCTAAAATTTTCCGAAGAGTTGCAAGGTGCAAGCCATGCTTTTTAATCCACAAGCCTGAAACCATTTATACTGCAGCACCGCTGTGAAAGAGAAGAAGCAAGACACCGTTGCCGCTGTGCGCGCCGTAAACTGAGCCGCCACCGCCGTTTCGCAGCCATCTTCTTACCTAATTCCCTGGCTCAAACTCATCTCGTCTGCGCACACCTCACCAACCACACACCCTGATTCTCCGAAGGCTCAAGGAAAGAGAAGAATCAGTAACCATGAAACTCTTCAATCATCTCCGAAACCTAAATGGCACTACAACCCACCGCATTCTCCGTAATCGATTTCACCCTCTTTTCAACAACACCAATTTCTTCTCCGATGCTCCTTTTCCTCAACAACCAACAACCTCACACGTTAAACCACCTTCGCCTCCTTCTTCCTTGAACCGCAGCGAACTCGCCAAGTTCGCTGCCATTGCTGAATCATGGTAAGCTTTCAATTCACCTCTCTCTCATTCTGATTGTGACATACACATCAAATCCTGAAGTAAAAAACAAAAGCACATGTTTTGAAAGAAAAAATTGAATTGCGAACTTGGTGTTGATTTTTGCAATCAGAGATTATGAAAGTTTCTAGTATCTTTTCTATTAATAATACATAGGAACAATTTAAGAATTGAAAGCTTAATGGATTTAGGTGGTTGTTATTATAGTCAGAAAATATGAACATTAATTTAGTTTTGATGTATGTATGTATAATAGGTGGGATTCTGAAGGGCCTTTTAAACCCTTGCATGTGATGAATCCTACAAGACTTGCTTTTATCCGCTCTGCATTGTGTCGACATTTCAAGTAAGTAAGCCACCTCTTTTATGTTTCTTATTTCCAATTCATATATTATCCCTTGTTTGTTACTTTCATTTTGAATCTAATAGAATGTGGTATATACTGTGTACTGTGTTTTAATTCCATTGTTTTACTTGTGGAATTTGGAAAATTTTAAGATATAATTTGACTGTGTTGGGTTAGATGCCAAACCACTGTGCTAACTTTGTTACCTTTAAGCACCAAACTTGCTATATGCTGTTTGAGATAGTATTGTCATTTATGGAGCAGTTATAACTTATTGAATATGTAGTACTTGATATTTGCCATACATATACAAGGCCATAAATTTGGTTTAATGCCTACAATAAGTGAGTGATATAAGTAAACTTTTAAAATCAAATGTAATCAATTAAGATGACTCTTGTCAAATATTTGTTAGCAAACAGTGTCAACAGAAGTATATATATTTTTTATGTGAACCGAATGAGAAAATGAGAAGAAAAAACAAAAGGAAAAATTATTACTGATATTAAGAGGTGTTATCAAATAGTAGCTGTGGCATATTTTGTGCCAACCGCTATGTCCAATTTGTGAAGGATGGTGGTGCAATGGCGTTTTATGGGGGAAATGACGGCTTAAAATAGCTGACCCAACCTTCCACCATGGTCCACCATTTGCAATTGATAACAATGTAACAAGGTCCTTTATATATTAATATTGTCTCTTTGGGGTATTATTTGGACAATTATTAAATATCCCTTGTCTCAGGAAGGACCCTTACAGTGCTAAACCCCTTGAAGGACTTAAAATTGTTGATGTGGGTTGTGGAGGTGGAATTCTTTCCGAGGTATACATTTTCTCCGTTTTCTTGTTTGAAAAGAAGTTTTCCTCTTTATCTCGTAGGCTGTGATTAACATTTTCTATCGTGATCCTCATAGAAACCTGTAGCATTGTGATGTGTTCATAGCTGACTATATTTGTTAGCTAGACATGTGGAAATCTAAATCTTTTATGTGATATTTTTACTCATACTTGTCTTATGTTCTTCAGCCATTAGCTCGGATGGGAGCTACTGTGACGGGTATTGATGCTGTGGAAAAGAATATCAAAATTGCTCGACTTCATGCTGTATGCTTAGTGAATAAGTTGACTATTGATTTTTTGCAATGGTTGTTTCCAATTTGAAATTTGTTAGTATAGTCCTCCGAAATTGATTAAATTGTTGTTCATTGGAAGAAACAGATGTTTAATACTTGAATTTTTACTATTATTAAAAATTAGTATTAAGTAAACTTAGTACATTATATCTTCAGCTTCACTATTATCTTGACCACTTACTCTTTCCTGTCTACAGGATTCGGATCCAACAACTTCAACTATTGAATTTTGTTGCACAACAGCTGGTACGTATGCAAATCTCAATTGTGTGGGACAAATGTTCTTGTATACTTTTGTTTCGCATCCATGGTGCGCAATGCTTTAAATTTGTTTCCATTTCGAAGTTATCCCATTTGTGACAATTACTGCATTGTCTTACTAAATGCTCTTACAATTTGGTGCACGATTTAGTAATAAGCACAAAGCCGACTGGTGTAATTTCCTTTTTCCCGATTTTCGAAGTAGTCTTTCCACGGGTTGCAGATCTTCTTTGCCGGTTAGGTTAGAGTTTGAGATAGTTCTGAAATTACACTGGTTTGGCATGAAAATGTTCCATTAGTACAAATTATTTATCACTCGGTAGTTGGTATTAGCTTTTGCAGTTCTGGTTCTTAACTTCTTGTTGCAACTTGCAACTAGAATCCAATTTATGATATATATCTTAGGTTAGAATCTATCTTTGGTTATATATCTTATATATTTCTTTCGGGGCAATTGCACAGCATGTTTAAAAAAAAATCGTATGCTGGTTATGGCTTTGGCTATCATTTGTAGAAATACCTTACATTCATCTGGTTAATTTAGAGTTGTCCTAGTGTTTTAGGGTATTATGCATAGTATTTTTCAGATCACACAATTTTTAATAGCTTTTCAAAATGACTGATCAGAGAAGCTAGTTGAAGAAGGAAGAAAATTTGATGCAGTAATGGCCTTGGAGGTACTCTTTCTGCCCTCTCCCTCTGGTTGTGTTCTCACATGGCCCTGCACACATGGGATATATATATAAATATATATTGATGTAGTGTAAAATCTTAGGGAGTAGTTCTCATTACTCGAGAAAGAAATATCGAAGTTCACAAGCATCAGATTTGAAGTGCAACTTGTATTGGTACTGCTCAAATATATAATGCACACAAGCACCTAAATATAATTTGCATGTTCATGGATAATTACAGCCACATCGCCCCTTGTATAGAATAACTCTAATAGAGGCTGTTTCTAAATGTGGCTTAGATCTTGTAATGATTGATTGACATCAATTTATCAAAATAAATTACTTTGAATTGTGTTTGGGAATTCTATCCACATCTTTTGCCTTGAATTTTTCCAGGTTATCGAGCACGTTGCAAATCCTTCAGAGTTTTGCAAATCTCTTGCAGCATTAACAATTTCAGATGGAGCTACTGTCATATCGACAATTAATCGTTCAATGAGAGCCTATGCAACTGCCATTGTTGCCGCAGAATACATCCTTCGCTGGGTATTTTATTTTTTTCATGTTCATTCCTCTGTTTTATATTATACGTTATCTCTGAAATTTCCCGCTTCTCATTATTCTATATTATCTATCTTGCCACACATGTTATATTAAAAAACATTATGGTTGTAATTAACACAACCGTTAGACATTGATAAAATATCGATATAATGAGTACATGAGGAAGTATTAATTACAATTGTTGTGATGCAAATTTAGAGTAAAGAAAGTAGCCATCAATGTGACATTATATTTAAAACATGGCAGCTTCCAATGGGCACACATGAGTGGTCCAGTTTTCTTACTCCAGAGGAGCTAGTTCTGATCCTGCAGCGTGCCGGTATCAATGTAAGCAACACACACAATTCATAAATTATACACTTCTCATTTTCTATTTTATTCTGATCATGTTTCTGGTTATGCACAGGTGGAGGAGATGGCAGGCTTTGCATATAACCCAGTGACTGGAAGATGGTCTTTATCAGACGATATAAGCGTCAATTTCATTGCAATGGGCACCAAAACAAACAACACTGAATAGAATATAGGATAGATAAAAAATTACTTAATACTTGCTCTTAATTAATTTATTTATTTGTAAGAATGATATTAAATTAGTCCTGAATGCTGAATAAATATTGAAGTTTAAAAAGACAACAGAAATATACTGGGTTGGTTATGAATTCTCAAACTTTTTCTTGATTATAAATATTGCTGGTTTCTCTGGATACAAAGGGAACTCGACATCCTCGAAGCTGAATTGCTAACTATTCTGCAAAGTTTTTATCAAGTCAGGAACAGGAGTTCACCCATGTTGTGTGTTACCCCGATTCTCTGCTGTGTCAATCTAATGAAGTGGTAACGTCTGGGTTTCACAAGTATGCTACACCATTATTCCAGACATCTGGGATATGCTGCAATTGTATTAAAGTGCCAAACTGATTCACACCGTCAGAGAAGGCAACTCCTATGCAGATTTCAAGGCCAAGTTTGGTGCTACCAATGATGACTTAGTGATGTAGTTATGACAATCCACCTCAAATACCAAGCATTTTAATTTTTTGCTTATTGTTCAAGGATCACATTTGTGAGAACCTAATCTTTTGTTCTTCTTGTCTTTTTCCTTTCGTTACTAAACTCTAAATAAAAAATACAATACCTATTTGATTGAAAGAAATAAAAGTACTTATTTTGTAAAAAAAAATATGCCTTCTCAAAACTACTCCATCCATCTCATTGTTAGTTTCCTTAAAAAAATAATTAAGTGATGTTGATTTCAGTTACATCCAAAAACTGAGTTACATGTATTTAGAAATAAAATGAGTTTAACTAGTAAAATTGTGAGATGAATTCAGATATAATAAATGAATAAAAAATGAAAAAAAAATCTTAAATGTTTTGTTTGGTAATATAAAAATAAATAATATGAAACAAATAAATATTAAAAATGAGACAATTAAATTAACCCAAGAGAATAGAGACTATCTTTTTCCAGATTGCATAAGGATGAAAAAAGTTGCACCTAAAAGAAAATAGGATTTCTATCCAAACCAAAAAAAAAAAAAAACACAAACAAATAGGGTTGATTTAGGTTGAGGGAGAAGGTGAGAGTTTCCTGAGCGTAATAGAAGTGCGTTTGGATTGATTCAACAATTCTCCATTCCACATTTGAAAACCAGGTTTCCGATTAATCTCATGTTTCCAAACATACCTAGCATCTCCAAACATGAGAATCAACGAACCAGGTGTAAGCAAAACAGGAACACGTTGAGTCTCATTAGTAAAATGCATCACACAAGACGATTCCAACGATACAATAGCAATGGCGTCTTCGAATCGCAAGAGATCGATATGAGGACATATGCCTTCACCTGGTTGATAAACATTCGTTATCATTTGATCAAAAATTGGTTCCCTCTGCATTAGATTTGGAGGAAGTTGATTCTTTGAAAAAGAAGAACAATGGCGAATTGAAAATGAGAGACTAATCGCCCAATAAGGTAGGTTTTTAAAACCGAAACGCATTGCTTGGTTGATTGAAGGGTCTGTGAACCATTTCTCTGATTCAATTGATGCGAGTAAACGAGATTGTTGACGAATTGATAGGAAATTTCTTAACATCCATAATCCTTTCACTTCTGAAATACATTCCCATTCACAATTGTAAGTTTTGTCCAAATTGTAGAAATTATCATAATCTGAATCGGAATCGGATCTATCGCCGCTACCGTCGTCTTCGTCGGAGGAGGGACCGAACACTTGTTCCAATTTGTAAGAAATATCACAATCTGAATCAGAATCAAACATTTCGTCGTCGTGGTTATCGTCTTCGTCGTCGGAGGAGTGACCGAACACTTGTTCCAAAATAGCCTTCTGATTGAGTTCCTCTTCTTCTTCTTCGTCCATCATCTTTCAATCACGATTCGCTTCCCCCAAATCTCTCTATACAATCTGATAATTGCGGCATGGATTTGGGGGAACAAGTAGTTTATACGCTAAGCATTGGTAATTGGGCCTTTTGTTTGCTATTAATGGGCTACCTTATTAGTTTATACAATAGTAGACTTTTTTTTATCTACTCAATTTTTAGATTATTATTATTATTATTATTATTATTATTATTATTATTATTATTATTATTATTATTATTATTATTATTATTATTATTATTATTATTATTATTATTATTATGTTCTTTAACATATACTTTTCATCCTCGGTTTTTATAGAGTCACAATTTTTATTCCTTAATCTTTAAATCTAAAAGACTAGTCCATAAGTTTTTTCAATTTTTGCAACTTTTTTGATGATTAATTTTGGATTTATTTTTGTTAAGAAATTAGCTAACAAGTCACTTTGCTGATTGAAAACTCATGTGTTGTTATTGGGAATCTCATTTTTTAGGATTTTGCATTTTTTTTTCCTCATTTTAAGTGTTATTTTTTAAATAATATTTTAATGCTATAAAAAATAACATAATAAAATTTAATCTATGTTGTGACTTGCCAATTAATTATTTAATTTGATACATTAGAAGAAAAAAATTAAATATAATAATAAAAAGAATTTCTAAAATATTAAAAATTAAGAGATTGTATTTAGATTTAAAAATTACAAAATTAAATTGATAAATTAATAAAAAAAATACATTTAAACTTTTTTTTAAAAAAAGAATTGATTAAATGGAATTTTTGTTTGTTTGTTTAAATGTGTTGTTTAGTTTTATGCCATAAAAATTAATTTTATATGATTGATTTTGATTAAAAGTCTATAATGATCTATATTTAAATATATATTGATGTAAAAATGAGTTAAACCATAAATTTTAATATAAAAATTATATATTAAGTCAAACACTAAAATTGTTAACATTAAGTCGAAATTAATTTTGTAGACAACTTCAACTGTACTTAATAATAAAAGAGAAAAAATTGTGATTGAAATTCTAGCGCGTTGAAAATGTAGTGCACAAATCTATTATATATATTTAAAACATAACCCCAAATGTTACCTCAGCTCCCTAGAATGTCATTTTACCCACGAATGCCACCTATACAAATATTTTCCACATCAGCCAAAAAGTTGATGTGGACCTCTCATCCTTTCTCCCCTCTCAGTCTCAATCATGCTCTCAATGTCTAATTTCTTTTAATTCTTCTCCTTCACCAAATTCTTTAATCTATTTAATTCATATTTCTCATCTTCCTTCTACAATTTCTTTAATACCTCCAAAATTTATTTGATAATATTATATTATAATAAATTTATAAATTATAAAATTATTTTACAATTATTTATAATAAATTTATAATTTATTATAAGATAACTATATTTATAATATATAAAATATTACTTATAAAACTTATAAACTTATAAAATTATTTTACAATTATTTATAATAAATTTATATTTATAAATTATTTTACAATTTGATAATAATTTATAATTTATATTATTATCAAATTATTTTATAATAAATTTACAAATTATTGTGATAAACATGATTTTCTC
>JBBPBR010000008.1:56755838-56773045 GCA_037974775.1 Cicer pinnatifidum
CAAATGAACTTTAATTCTTTAAATTTCATCATCAAAATCATAGGAATTATCATATTTTAGTAACTTTTAATATGTTTACAACATATTTCCAAGTTTTTATTAAATAATGATGTAATATTTTAATGCTAAACAATTTTATTTTTAAATAATTTGTACACACTAACTAATATTATTTAAATACGAAAAATTTAGTGTCCTTTATAAATACTTTAGTTGTCGTTTATCTCAACCGTATTCAGCACCTTCAAATAATAAAGTATAGTTCTCAAAAGACTGAAATTTACATGGACCAAAATTTGCCTCCATCAAATACAAAATTGAACAACTCATAGAAAATGAAGATTATGCATACAAAATTGATCATTAATTATTGTTGTTTTATTTAGTTGATTCAACAATTTGATTTTCTTTCATCAACTTTTTTTTATAATTTAATGCATGGTCTTGATATTTACAACTCAAAGAAAGTGAGAGACAAACAAAAAGCAAGGATAATTAGAAATGTGTGATTATTAAATTCTTTTACTCCTTTAATTCTTCTCTCTCTTTTATATGCAAATTATTCTGTCCTACTGCTTTATTGTAACATCATCTTTTATACCACATATATTACTCGTCTATTATATATTCTTTTATATGCAAATTATTTTGTCCTACTGCTATATACTACATATGTGTGTTATATATTCTTTAAGCTGGGGATAGTCTTCACTAGGTTTGTGAATACAAGGACAAACTACTCAAATTTGAAATTGTCTTCATTTTGATTTTAAACTATTATGCATAGTGTGTATGAGGAAACTCATTAATTTAGAAGTTCATTAGTTCAAAATAATTAGTTTGGATTTTAGAAGTTCTAACTGCAATTATTTGATCGTTCAGGTTGTAGTTGCTTTGGGGAAGGTTGCACTATATCCAATGAATATTTCATCAAGAGAAAGTTATATTCAAACTTTGACTTCTACTCCGGAATAATTTATAGATAACCTATGATTTCATCTAGCTATTGTGACTATGAAATCTAGAATATGTTGTTTCTCTCATAATATATCATACAATGCTTGAGCTAATAAATTTATGAAATCAGGGCTATATTGGATTTCCACCTGAGTATTTCACAGTTTTATTTGCAATCCCTTGAATGGTTGGATACTTGGCACATTGGAGAGAGTCATTGGATGATCCTCCTAAACGATTAATTTAATAATATTTATACTTATATGTAGTTATAGACTCATTTACTTAAAAGATGAAATTCTTTATAATATTTTCTTTCTCTTTTTATTTTTTGTATTAAATTCATTACATATTTTGTGTTGAATATATGGTAAGAAACTATTTTCATATATCTGATCTATCTGAGTTAATTTTTACAAGAGAGTGGCTCTCGTCGGTTTGAACATACGAGCTAGAGGAATCAGTATATATAGTAGGTATTGACATGCTTTGTGTTCTGTTTGTATTCTCCCAAAAGTGATTTCTTATACTCGTATTATATTTGGATCTTGAACTAACAGCTGAATATCCGGGATCAGAAAGAAGTTCCTGAATGTCAGTCCAACCTTCAAGCATGCTTACAACCTGTGACATTGTTGGTCTAAGCGTAGGGGATGCATTAGTACACAAGAGTGCCACATTTAGCATAACCATGACTTCCTCAGTTGAATATTTTGAACCCAAATCTGGATCAACTAGCTCCATAAGATTTCCTCTTTCTTGTAAAACATAGGCCTGGGAAAATTCCAATTTTAGATATGGTTAGTTTTTTTTTTTATAAAAGAATAACTTATACCAATTTATGTGTACAAATTGATACTAGCATAAACTATCATAGAAATGTGGAGTGGAAACATGAATTTTTGTTTGATTACCCAATCAAGTAAGTAAAAAAATTCATCATCTGGTCTGTAATTTGTATTGCTCTTCCCACTAATAATTTCCAATGAAACAACGCCAAAACTATAAACATCTGCTTTGTCAGTTAAGTAACCACGCATTGCATACTCAGGAGCCATATAACCACTGCAAAAAAACAATAATCATATGGATGGAAATTACTATAGTTGAAATAAAATAGAAATATGTTATGAAATGTAAACTTTATGTTTTCTTTTTCAAAACAAACAAGTAGTTATGCTTTACTCCAAACTACCGAGAACTTACATTGTTCCTGCGATCCGAGTGCTAACATGTGTTTTGTCATCTTCAATAAGTTTGGCCAAACCAAAATCTGAAACTTTGGCATTAAATTCCTTGTCCAACAACACGTTACTTGCCTTTATATCCCTATGTATGATTTTAATTCTAGAATCTTCGTGGAGATAAGCCAAAGCTTTAGCTATACCGAGACAAATTTTCTTTCTGGTAAGCCAGTCCAGTTTTGTTTTATTGTCTGATCCTTTTCCTGCATGTGTGTGATTATGATAAGCGTAATCATTCATGTTTCGATATTATGGGATTGAAGAGAAAAAGAAGAGAGAAAATAATAAAGGTTTTAATATTATTGATAATAGTTTTATGCTAACTAAATTACGAAAAACTGAATACTAATATCTATTTATAGAGAAATATAGACTCAACTGATATCTCTATGATTATAAATTAGTCATAAAAAATTACCTAAAATACTCTAATATAATATAATATAAAAGAAATTATTTAATATTCTAACACAAGCTTACCAAAAAGAATGCGGGATAGACAATTATTTTCCATATACTCATAGATCAGTATTAGTTGATTCCCTTCCACACAACATCCAAAAAGTTTAACCAGATTTGGATGTTGAAGTCCAGATATCATTCCTATCTCTGTCACAAACTCGCGGTTTCCTTGCTTCGACTTCGATGAGAGCTGCTTCACTGCAATTTCTGTGCCATCTGAGAGTAGGCCCTATAACATGACCAAGTTATGTTTTTTTTTTGTTGCATTACAATGTATCTAAAATGTGGATATAGCATGATATGACTAATGAATCTCCATCACATAGTAGTTTTTTTCTCTTTCATTAACTCACTATGGGGTATAAACTTATTTAGGAGTACAAAATTCATTTGAGATTTTTTTACTAAATTGTAAGCATTTGATTTAATTTAAGTTTATGAGGATGTAAATTTCGTAAGTTTTAACCTCATAACCCACAAGTCCAAGATCGACCATGACTCTAATAGCATCTTAAATTTTGAGCTTAGGCTTAATTCTTTAAAAATGGTCAATTTTTCATGTCTTGTACAGATCTATTTCATCATATCTCTAGTAATTTTGAAATTCAACACACCATCAACATTAAATATTCCTTGTGATTTAAATTACTTAAAATATAAATTACCCATAAGGTGGAATTAGGTGACCAAATATATAAACTCGGTGAGGATCAAAATACCTTGTAAACAGAACCAAAGCCACCTTCGCCAAGTTTATTTGCTGCATCAAAGTTTTTTGTAGCTGCTTTTATTTGTCTTAAAGTGAACAATCCTGTCTGCAGATCTATACCTCTAAGCTCTGGTTAAAAATGAAAATTTTGATTCACCGAGAAAGTTTAGAACAAGATAAATTGCTACTCTAAACAAAAGAAATACAAGAATTCATATGACATATTCCATACCTTTATACACTGAGTCCTTGCCTCCTAACAATCCATACCTCCTCATGAGACACAACACCATAAGGACAACAACTAGAACACTACTGACTATGCCAACTACCAATAATATCACATGATTTTTGTTGCGATGATCTGATGGAGGTTTAAAATCTGTGAAAGAGAAAGGTATATATTTATAGCTTCTGTAGACATGAAGAACAAAAACTAACGAGTAAAGATAGACATAAAAGGTCATATTACCATTTTCCTACTAATTTTTATTTCTTTAATACATCTTAGGAAACTAAGCAGAAGTTAACAAATAATGACTTTATCAAAGTTGATTTTGTTTATTTTATTTACTTGTCAAGACTCAACTAAATTCTGAACCAATTTTATCCAAATAATTGTCTTATGCAGAACAATTCCTACAGCCATACTCTATCTGAAACACAATATAAGCAAAAAAGTAATATATTTTGTTACAAATGGGTTATTATGGTTTCATAGTAAGAATCTAAGATGCAAGATGTGACTTACTAGAATGCACTGAAATAGCAGACACTAAAGGACCATAAACTCCTCTTCTTGGTATACCAGTAGTTCCTTTTCCAGCCCAATAGAATTGAATTTTTAGAGTATTATCTGTGACAGTAGCATTAAATGTCTTCACAATTGGCTTTCCAGTACCACCAGCTTCTCTTTGAATATCAAAGTCTCTTAACATCAATTTTCCCTTAATTATAGAACACAACAACCCATTCCATCTACATCAATCCATGATTCATAACATATCAAGTAATTTGCATCATATGCATATCAAGAAATTAATAGTTACCTGGATGTAGACATTAAATATTCGCCTCCCAAGACTATTAAGTGACCTATCATTGATGAAAATAATCTCTGCAAAGTGAAGCTTAACAGTGTAATTTCCATTTATCAAGCAGAGGCCATAGTATGTGAGAGAAAGCGGAGAAACGCGAGCTGTTGTGTACAATTTTGAATTGAGAACAGATGTATTAAGAAGTTTAGAAGTATTGGCCACAATATAGGGATCAGAATCAATATCATTGTCCATGAAGTTCCCTGTGCTACTAAGAGCCCAATCTTGACCAGTGTAATATAACAATGAAGCTCCTTTTCGTTCTATGTCAGCTTCGTAAATTTCACCATTAATATTTGCTTCATTACCACCACAATTAATGCGCAGGAAGTAATTTCCTGTTGAAAATATAATGGCAAACATGATTTGATAAAAGAATACTTGATGCAAAATCTTACGAGGAAGGTAAAGTTCACAAAGTAACTGCCATAATTTGTATTTTAATTTTGTTCTCATCCATTTATACTTCATTCAATTTCTGGTAACAAATTTGAATCACTATTCATAGTTAGCAGTATATCAGATAGAAGTATATTTTATAATTTGTATGGTCACACACTAACTTGGATTATCCGATGCGCACGGGAAGTTTCTTTTTAGGCATGAATGAATGTTACTTCTGCAACAAAGAGTGAAAATTAAGGTTGTATACTAAGGTTAATACCAAATAAAACATTCCTCAAAAAGCAAAAGGTGGGAACACATTATGTTCCAAATTTGCAAACTCACTTTTTAGATGCAGATAAAGAGTAGCTTTCGACAAGGTTTCTGGAAAAAATAGCAAAAACGTGTTACAATGATAAATGATAACTAACATTTATGACAAGTTCAAAATAGAATGAAACTTACACGCTCCCTCGTTGGCATTCGGTTGGACTTGAGCTATCCCATGCAAAGTTATTGTAAGAGACATCACTGTACACCAAAATATGTATCTCATGTTACTTTCAGTTATATCATATGTTAACTTTAAGCAAACATCCAATTTTTTTTTTTTTACTTGTCTAATTGGATATAAATATTTGTTTTATGGTAGAATCCATGATATCATTTTGAAACATTCTAAATTGGAATACAACTACTACTCAAGGAATTTGACATACACATTCTTGTTATTTCCAAGGACCCAACTAGGTATAGTTCCTGATATGTTGTTTGCAGTAAGATACCTGCATTATTCAATATGAATTTTACTAAATTAGATGGGAAGTTCGAAAAACACATTTCGCTCAATCCATCCACTTACATGAAGTTCAACTCATCCACTTACATGAAGTCCACTTTGTCAAGTTGGTCAAAAGATTCAGGTATCTTTCCACTCAAGCTATTGAAACTCAAATCTCTACATCAATTAAAATAAATACATCAACATGTTTAGCTTAAGAAAATAGTTCATTATCGAGTTGTTAAAACTCTTGAATGTCACTTACAAGACTTTCAGTTTTTCCATTCCTCCAATATATTCTGGTATCTCTCCTTTAATCAAGCATTTTCTTAGAACCCTACATTATGATGTCCTAGTTAAAATATAAATCATTTTAAAAATACTTCAAGAAAAAGAAAAAGAAATTAAGTAATTTAACTCACAGTGTCTTCATGGATTTCATATTACTTAGTGGTGGAAAAGTAGAGCTTCTACTACCTTTCAAATCAGTTATCCTCCTAAGTACATCAAATCAATCACTTTAAAAATTCATCTTCTATAATAATAAAAATTTAGATTTAAATATGATTTTAATCCCTATATATTTTGTTATTTGGATTCAGTCCTTGCAAAGTCACGTGACCCTATTAAATAACGCCAAGTATCCCGATAAATTGACATTAGAAACTAGACATTTGCAGGGATTGAACCCAAACATAAAAAAATGCTATAATTACAAGGACTAAATCATATTTAAACCAAAAATTGAACAAATCAAAGTATTAGAAGCATACAAATCACTTAATCTTGTCAAGGCAGAAATGCTGATAGGTATTGGCCCCTCAAGAGAGCAACCTTGAATGTGCCTATAACCCCAAATAGAAAATTTGATATGAAAAATAGTACATAGAATAGAACATATACATTCAGAAATAACTAGGTAAGAAACTTACAATTTTTCAATCAATTCCCATTTACTAATGAAATCAGGTATCTTCCCAGAGAAATTATTGTCAGATATCCTCCTAAAATATTTTTTCAAAAAGATTAGTTAGAATATAAAGAATTGTCAAAATTTATACAGAACCACCAATAAAGGAACATAATTAATAAACTAAGCTAGAAAATATTTAGTTTTATTTACCGTAAAAATCAAATACTTACAAATCATTCAACTTGGTCAACTTGGAAAGTGAAGATGGCAATGGTCCTGTGAATCCATTTGATGCAATAATGCTAAACAAATATGATTTATTCATGTTAAACAAACACTACACATTAACATGTCATACAAATATTATGCTATTTACATAAATTGTGATTCTAATAAACATACACAGAAGTTCAGAAGAATTACAGTTTTTCTAAATTGATCAATTTTCCAATCTCTATTGGAATGAAGCCTGAAAATAGATTTCCTTCAATACTCCTGTAACATTCATACAAATATTATACTATTTAATTATTGAGTTCAATTAAGTAGTTGGTCAAATCCACAAATAATATGAATATAAAGAAATGATTTAACATACATATTTTTTAGGGTTGTAATATTGGTGAGAACTTTGGGGAATGGACCTGATAAACTATTTCCCATCAAAGATCTGCATATGCAATTGAAAAAAAAAAAATAGTTTCATTTTTCAATTTGTTTACTTGAAAAGAAAAAAAAATTAGAGGCAATGATCAAATAATGGATAGAAGAAACTTCTTACAATTCAACCAAGTTGATGGTAGACCATTGCTGAGGTATAGAACCGGTGATAATGTTACGACTAAGGTCCCTGGTTTGAAGTGCAAGACAAAAGTTAATTGTGCTTCACATAAGTCTATTTTGTAACCGCAATTTAAAAATAACTATAAAATATTTTATTCTAATGATTGGACGTCACTGTAAAACTTGTTTACACTTACGATGCATATCTCCTTTCATGCATGCGCACGCTCGCACGTGCGCACATAGATTGCATGGGAATATCATGCAGAGCAAAGTATCATAGTTACAAATGTGAGATTTAGTAATCTTACAATACTGTGAGATGATGAAGCTTGGAAAACTCTGGTGAGAGACTACCAGATAGATTTTGAGCCTTCAAGGATCTATTGAATTAATACATGAAATTAAAAAAGTAAAAAAAATAAACTTATATGATATATGATGATTGACATTATTAATGTAAGTTAATCATCCAACCAATCAATAAATACAACACATTAAAAATTAGTAAAAAAAAACTTATGATTGAATCTCAAATACTATATTCCACAATATGTAAAGTTGAGGAGAATAAATTTTTCATAAACAAACCGGTTACAGATGTAATTAATTGAAAAGTCTAGATTCCATGAAAATAATTTTAATAGTGTTGTTGTCTTATTGTCTTATTCAGTTATCAATTTAATATATTTTGTTAGTATAATTTTAGTAGTGATTAATAAATTCTACCATTTCAAACAAAATCTAAGATATCTTGTGTTTACTAAACCACTAACCACTCTTAAAACATAAACTAATTAATGTTTCTTATATTTGAAAAATAACTAATAACTTTTAACATAACACAAATCTTCATTCCAAAAAAAAAAAAAACAAGACAGTAGCTTGATGGAAGCAAAATACCAAATGGTTTGAAGAGAAAAAAAAAACACAGACAGCACATCCTTTTCAAAGTCAAAGCTTTGCAAATTGCAATTCCCATTGGTCGGATAGTTTGACCCTTACACAAAATTCCAAACTTCATTTTTATTTCTTAATAATTGAGTGTCACACTTCATTCAAATTTAGACCAACAACGTTTTCTTTTTTTGATAAATCACATTTAGACAAATGTAGCAATTTGACAACCCTTTCACTCTATTACTATTGTTCATGAAATCCAACAAAGCATGAATTTACAACCGACCAAACACTTTCTTAAAAAGAAAAATGAAAATTACACTTTCCACTTTGTAATTTTTTATGTTAAAAAAGAAATGATATGTATTGCACGTGAAGATTTGATAGTGGTAACACCAAAGTTTCTACAGTAAAAAACATGTGACAAAAAAATAAACACATGAAAATTAATTAACTAATCAACACTTGATGAAAAACACATGATTGCATGTGGTTTTCTGCCACAATTTTAGTTTTTATCAAGAGATGAGAATTGATTGGATCCAATTTTTCTTTTTGTGGAAACAGAGAAAATGGGAGAGAAAAGAGGCCAGTACATGCTTACAACATGGCAAGAAGAATTGTGGTTGAATGAACAATCACAAATCACAAAACTCTCAAATCCTTTTTTATTAGAAGCATTCCAATTTCCTTTTCCACTGCAAGGGTCCACTCCAAAGTCCCAATCTTTTTTTCCAAGTTTGTTTGCTATCTCCTTCAATGCCTTTACTGAAATCATAAAAATATGAAATTAAAACAACAACAAAAATGTTGCAACTTGCAAGTATATGTAAGTGGAAGAAGCTCATAGAAGATGTGAAGAAACAACAAAGAATGCTAATTAAACTAATCTTATGAATTGATATATACAAACAACAATGACCCAGATGAGATATTCTAACAAAAAAAATTAATTCAACCACAAAAGTTACTTTTTCATTTTTATAATTTCAATAAGACTAAAACTCTAAGCTTAATTAACCATACACCATTCATGAAAAAAAAATACATAAACCAAAGATAGAAAAGAAAAAACTTGAAATTTCAACAAATGAAGAAATGTCTTTTACCCTCTTGAGTGTTGAGCTTAGGTGTGGAAGCTGAAGCCAAGTGTGACATAAAAATGAATGAACCAAACAGAAGTAGAAGAAAGAGTAAGTTGGATTCCATTAAAGTGTTTTCACTTTTTGGAGTTTGAGAAATTTGAAGAAGAGCGAGTGAAAAGCTATACTTTATTAAGCTTCATGCATTAATGTTACTAGCTACTGTAATATGGTTGGGAGCATAGATAGAGGAAAAAAATAATTGAAAAGTATAACAAATAAAATAGATTGCAAAAAATTGCAAGTTGCCAAAGAAACAAAACGGTGAGTGTAATCCTAACGCGGGGAAAATGTGGTCCACAAATTAATTATTATTTTAGTGGTCAAACATCAATTATTCTGTATCTATTTTTAACAAAATAATCATGCAAACAAAAAACTGATGGGAATTTTTAATACTTGCAAATAGTATATTAGTACTTTTGAATTATTGTAGATATAATGAACGAGAATCTTCATCTTTTTATAGTAAAAAAAATAATTGAATGGATTTTTTTTTGATTAAACGAGGGGTTTAGTTTTATGTAAAAAAAAAAAATAATTTTAGTTAAAAGTTACTTGAATGGATAATGTTTATGTTTGAATATATATTTATATAAAAATGAATTGAATAATAAATTTTAATGTTAACATTAAGTTGAAATCAAATTTTCAGACAAAATCAATTTTAGTTAAAAATATCAAATACAAAATTGAGCAAGACATAGAAAATAAATATCATGTTATTAATAGTGATGGCCACAAAGAAACTACCTTATTTTGAGTCTCGTTGTCTCCTAAAAAAAATAATTGTGAAAAAAGTTAAACATTTTTACTTCCAAACTCTATGTCATTCCATACACAATAAAGTCATCCGATTTTGGAAACAATTTGAATACAAGCTCTCGCCCAAAAAATATAATACTATAATATAGATTTGAATTTAGAGAAACACGTATATAGTAGTTTTTGTTGTCTTGTGAATTTTGTTTTGGTAGAAAAATAAAGAAAATGAGATGGGCTAGCGTGTGGGGACACATCAAACAAAGTCTGGACAGTCAAAGTGGCTGGATGTAATATGTGGGCCGAAACGACAAAATAATGGGCCCTTTCTTCCAATATTACAAATTTATTTAGTGATCATTTCCATTATATTAGGTACGTAGAATCATGTATCATTATCCAAACTATCAAATTCTAAGATCGATTAAGTGAATGTCCCACTCAATAAATAAGAATGAAAGTGGATGGTGGATCCTCTACATCATGTTCAAGAAGGAGAAAGAGAAAAAAATGTTTGTGAGAGATAAATAATACTATAAATGAATGTGAAATATGAAATTTTAAAGTGTTTTAATATGTTTAGATGTTATAAATAATAATAATTTCATTTATTTTCATAATCTATTTTAACCTAAAATGAAATTTTGTAGTTATTGACTTAAACTATATTTTTTTATATTCAAATTTATTATTTAACTTATTTTTAAATTAATATATTTAAAAATATATAATTTTATATTTAAAATTAGAATTATCTAAAATAATATTCACAAAATTAATTTATTCATATTAAATATTTTTGTTATCATCCAATCAAACACAGGGCATAAAAGTGAAGAGGCTATATAGGTATGTAAAGTTGTATTCATAGGCACGTAGAAGCAAGGCTATAATAGAAAGAAAGAGTGCATACACATATAATTGGAAAAGCAAAGCAAGCATGACAGTTGACTATCACCATGACCAATGACCATATATATATTGCTATCATATGCCAGCTAGCTCATAATGCAGCGTATCAATTTGGACTCTGCCAGATACTACATGCTTCTTCTTTTGACTCTATCTTACCAATTAACTCCATTTATTTCTATATAGTTTGGATTAATTTTTGTCTAGCACATTTAGACACATTAGTTTGAACGTAACAAAAATAAAAATATACATATAATTTTATTATTTTAAAAATATATTATTTAATTATTATTTTTTCTATCTTTTTATATATATGTATCTAAATTTTATATATGAATAAGTGTGTGAACACAAGAATCTACATCAGGAACAATTAATTTAGGCTACAACATTAACATAGAATAAAGGTTAACAATATTTTTTTAATATGAGAAAGATGTGTTTAATTTGTTCACTGATAAAAAAAAAATCTTTAAAATATCAAAAGTAATATTATTTGGATTTCGTGATGAAAAAGAGACAACCGTAGATGTCAAAGTATCTTCTAACTTTTGAGTCTTAAATAAAGTTACGGTTAGAGTCCTGAAAATGGATTAATGTAATAAACTTATTTTCTAAATTATCTTTAGTGTATATATGAAATTTGCATTTAATACCTTAAAGAGTGTATATATTTATGTATTTTGGGAAGAAAACATCCCAGGCAAGGCAAAAGGGAAGGCAGTATATGTATAAGTGTGACCTTGTGTTAAGACACCAATAGCACCAACTCCAAAGGTCTCAGGATCACCTATGTTGCCTTCACACAAAATAGTTTTACCCTTCACCAATTTATCATCTAAGGAATTGTTGTTTGAACAAGGCCTGTAATTTTGTAATAGCAAATTATAGACTTTTTAATCTATTTTTTGTAATTTGTGTAGAGGGCAAACCACTTTTTGTTAAATGTAAGACTTAAAATCGAATTAAATTTTTACGTGCAAAAGTTGAATGATAATAATTTTATAGGAACTTGATATAAATGTATTTTTCTTCTATTGTTTATCCTCTTACATTATTTTGTTAACTCCAATAATGTAGTTATTATGTATTAGAAAATAATTTTCAATTAAATTAAACATTCCTAATTTCATATCATCAATTTACTAACCAAATTAGCTTCTAGCTTGCATTCAAGAAATGAAGATATTGTGTAATATTATATTTTTAAGTCAAAGAAGATAAAATAATGTTTTGCTCTACAATATTACAGAAAAATGTATATACCTCATAAGTCATGTTGTTTCCTAATTTGACTCTTGTGACAAATTTTTTACTTATGGTTCCAGCACCCACACCAATTGACCAAGGTGAAACATTTTGTAAGGATACATGTTTTGGACCTTTGTTTCATGGAGCAAGTAGTGTTAGTATTTCATCAATTAAGTAATACCTTGCTCCAATTAATTTACTGCAACAACATATATTAACTATTGTGAGTATAATTGTAGAGTAAATTTAATATTTTAGCATGAATTAAAGTATAAAAATTGAGTAACTAATAACTATAGCTTATATAATTTTAAACAAAAAGTTATTGTATTTATTTGTATTATTTAGATTGCTACCCTTGATACAATTCAAAATATGTATAGTCACTTCAAGCAAATATCTTGTATTTATTTGTATTATTTATATTGCTATCTTTGATACAATCCTAAACATGTATAGCTACTCCAAGAAAGTATGTTTTAAATTATCTTCAATTTGAGTATAATCTCCTTTTAAATGTGTCACAATTTGTTTTTGAAATTATGAGAGTAATGGTTAGTTGTTTGTTTTCTCTATTTTTTTAGTATTCATTGTCTCTTTCTTTAAAAAATTGGCTATTTTATTATTTATGATGACATTCAATTAATATTGCATAATCCTATAAGTGTCTTGAAACTATTTACACTAATTAAATTAATTTTTAAAATAAGTAATTAAATTTTATTTTGCAAGTATAATTGTTCTTATAGATATAAATTGGCCACCATTTTCACCTTCCATTGTCGTGCTTAATTTGGTCTTGTATTATTTACGATAAAAAAAATTAATTTAATTTATTTATTTATTTATTTATTTGTCATTTTTCTCTATCTTTCTCTTATTTATTTGAGTCAAGTGGTGGTACTTCATTTCACATCATACCAATTTTTATTGCTTATGTTTCTTGTATTATGATTTTATAATGAAGTGTTGGTGGCAATTGTGCTAGTTGAGAATAAAGTGTATAAATATAGAAAAAGGCGAGACTTTAATCCAACAACACCAACTCTTTTCATTTGGATTTTCCTTTCTTCATGTTCATCTTTTAAGGTGAGAGCTTACTATTTTTAAAATGAAATAGAAATTGTAAAATTATGAATTTTTCCCGTTGTTCATAAAGATACCTGTAAATATTAATTGTTATGCTTGCAATGTCTTCTCTCATGTTTTACATATTCTAGACATCATGATTCACACTTAAATTGATTTTTGTTGCTACCAAATATTAAGCATGCCTAATATAAATTCTAGTTATTCTTTACATCTTATACATTTTGTGATTGTATTATAATGTTTGTCTTCTTTTTTTAGTAAGTGGTGGCGATAACATTTCTTATGTTTCTTTTCTTCAGGAAATATGGAGCCGAAGGATTCAAAGTTTATCATTTCATGTGAGCATTTTGTATTACTTCTGATTAGTAAATTAATTATTATCTTTGTTTTATTTTTATAATGGGTTTTACGTTTGGTGGTTGATTGGTATAGATCTCGTCAAACCAGTCCACCATTACAAAACGTCGAACTAATAGAATCTAGTGAACCGATAGAATCTGGTAAACCAGTACAAATTATAGTGAATATGAATGAGTTTCTAGATGAAATTTCATACAATTCATCTATCCACACCATATTTAATCAAATAGACCGTACAATATGCATGGAAGATTTTGAATTATTAGCTTATTTAGGTATGCTTGCACGGAGCTTTTAAATTATCAATTTTACTGCAAGCGTTGATTTCTTTTTTCATAATTATATAAATTTTGATTGTAATGATACAAAATATTAAAAAGAGACATTTTATCCACCAGTATTATCCAAACAACTTATAATGAGACCATGGAAATTTCAAGAAGCAAGTCTAAAATGCAATGACAGAAGTTTCAATAATAAGACCTTCATATGTCTAGTAAAGACAAAGGGAAACAACAACATCCAACTAAAATTTATTTCTTGAATACTCTATTCTAGAACATGTACAAAATACTCTATTCTATAACATACTGTACAGCTTACCATGTGAATATCTATTTCACAAGAATTGTGTATCCACATATCTAATAGAAGCATGTGATAAAGTTTGTCCTATATGTAGACAATGCTTAGTTTATTTTAAGTTGTATTGAGAGCTAGTGTGGTAACTTAAATAAAATTATTTGTAATTAATTATTATATTAATTATTATTCGAGAAACTTTATCAATGAAAATATCATAATGATTGTTTATGTTATTTCAATGATTTACTCTTATGTGTAAAAAATTCAATGATTTAAATCCAAATCAAAGATACGTTATATCGGTCTCCTTTAAGTGATAAATGATATCCACCTATTTATTTATACCTATTTATGTACGTGTTCCATAAAATATAATGTTTTGTGTTGTATCAAGGCTAACATATTATAAATACAAAAAATATAATATTTAGAATATGCAATAGTAATTTTGTTAAAATGTAATGGTGATTAATATTTTTTAATAAAAAATATAATGTTATATCATATTTCCATGATTTTGTGTTTTCCCTCAATCGTATATGTTTTAAGTTGCAACATCAAAATCTTCCATTGAAATCTTTTATGTGGGCACTGTATTTTGTAAATATACGATGAATAGATGTAAGTGTATGCACATGTATTTTACTAGTTAGTGAACAATCTAACTACCATGTTTCCAATATAAATACATGTACCATGTGTATTGTTAGTTAAATCAATGAATGATAATTTCAAATCTTCATAAAGTATCACTCTCAATGGGTATGTGATACTCTCTTTTCATCCATCTCTCATCGTAAACACAAAGAGCATTACACACAATTGTTCAAAAACATTTAAATTTTGATCATAATGACATATAATATTAAAAAAAGACATTTTATCCATCAGTTTTATTCAAACAACTTATAATGAGATCATGAAAATTTCAAAAAGCAAGTCTAAAATGCAATGACAAAAGTTTCAATAATAAGACATTCATATGTCTAGTAAAGACAAAGAGAAGCAACAACATCCAGCTAAAATTTATTTCTTGAATACTCTATTCTATAACATACTGTACAGCTTACCATGTGAACATCTATTTCACAAGGATTGTGTATCCACATATCTAATAGGAGCACGTGATAAAGTTTGTCCAATATGTAGACAATGCTTCGTTTATTTTAAGTTGTATTGAGAGCTAGTGTGGTAACTTAAATAAAATTATTTGTAATTAATTATTATATTAATTATTATTTGAGAAACTTTATTAATGAAAATATCATGATGGTTTATGTTATTTCAATGATTTACTCTTATGTGTAGAAAATTCAATGATTTACTCTCATACTATAAAGTTTTGTCGGTGGACCATTTTGAATTCAAATGAAAGATACGTTATATCGGTTTCCTTTAAGTGATAAATGATATTCACCTATTTATGTATCCCTATTTATGTATGTGCTCCATAAAATATAGTGTTTTGTGTTGTATCAAGGCTAACATACTATAAATACAAAAAATAATATTTAGAATATGCAATAGTAATTTTGTTAAAATGTAATAGTGATTAATATTTTTTTAATAAAAAATATAATGTTATATCATATTTCCATGATTTTGTGTTTTCCCTCAATCCTATATGTTTTAAGTTGCAACATCGAAATCTTCCATTGAAATCTTTTATGTGGGCACTGTATTTTGTAAATATATGATGAATAGATGTAAGTGTATGCACATGTATTTTACTAGTTAATGAACAATCTAACTACCATGTTTCCAATATAAATACGTGTACCATGTGTATTATTAGTTAAATCAATGAATAATAATTACAAATCTTTATAAAGTATCACTCTCAAACTATGGATATGAGATACTCTCTTTTCATCCATCTCCGATCGTAAACACAAAGAGCATTACACACAATTGTTAAAAAATATTTAAATTTTGATCACAATGATACATAATATTAAAAAGATGAATTTAATTCATCAATTTTATCCAAAAAACTTATAATGAGACCATGAAAATTTCAAGAAACAAGTCTAAAATGCAATGACAAAAGTTTCAATAATAAGACCTTCATATGTCTAGTAAAGACAAAGGGAAGCAACAACATCCAACTTAAAATTCACTTCTTGAATACTCTATTCTATGACATGTATAGAATACTCTATTTTATAACATAATGTACAGCTTACCATGTGGATATCTATTTCACAAGGATTGCGTATCCACATATCTAATAGGAGCACGCGATAAAGTTTGTCCAATATGTAGACAAATAATTATTGTTTAGTTTATTTTAAGTTATATTGAGAGTTAGTGTGGTAACCTAAATAAAATTATTGTAATTAATTATTATTCGAGAAACTTTATCAATGAAAATATCACGATGATTTATGCTATTTCAATAATTTACTTTTATGTGTAAAAAATTCAATGATTTACTCTCATGCTATTAAGTTTTGTTGGTGGAATATTTTGAATTCAAATGAAAGATATGTTATATTGGTCTTCTTAAGTAATAAATGATATCCATCTACTTATGTATATCTATTTATGTATGTGTTCTATGAAATATAATATTTTGTGTTTTAGCAAGGCTAACATACTATAAATACAAAAAAATACAATATTTAGAATATGCAATAGTAATTTTAATAGATTATTTGGTACATCATATAGACCATAAATGATTAATGGTTGATATACTATTAACTTTATACTTATTTCTACATTTTAATGCATATATATTTTTTACATAATACTTTTAGTTCTATTTGTTCATAATCTTTAATCAATGAAATGTAATATAAGACATTAAATTATAAATCTATTTATTAAATATTTAATTATTTTTGTATTAGTTTTAAATCTTATTC
>JBBPBR010000008.1:56780033-56804126 GCA_037974775.1 Cicer pinnatifidum
ATATAGTAGATAGTAGATAATATCAATCAAAGACATGCAACAACAATAATAATAATAATAATAATAATAATAATAATAATAATAATAATAATAATAATAATAATAATAATAAAATAAAAATAATTTAAAAAGAATGTTCCCTTATTGATTTGAATAATAATACAGTGTTTTTGAATATTTCATATATGGAAAGTTATCATTAATTGCTTTTGAATAAGTTAGACTAGGATATATGAAAATTTGTGAATACAATAAATTACTATTACTTATTATTTGAAGTAAAAAAAAAAAAACATTTGAAATATTTTGTTCTTAAGCTTATTACAAACCGTTGTAGAAATGGATTCAGCTGGTTCGAGTTCAGATGCATTGCCCTTAACAAATGTTAGTCAAGATGATTTAATTGCCAACCAAAAGAAACCTCCCTCTTCATCATCGATCAAAGAACATGAATCGATAACTAAGCATAATTGGAGTTTTATTTGACTTATTAGAATTATTTTTTTATAAAAAAATTTGCTTAGGAGCAAACTTGGTACATGGATATCTTTTTATACGTGCAACGTCTGTGACAAAAATCTGGAGAATGAAATTATATCAATCTAGATCTAACAATTTTTACAATTGTTGCAACATGTAGTTACTATAGAGGATCCAAGTCTACTTCATTTACCTTTACTACTAGTATTTTATATTTTTTTTAATAAATTAATTGACCACTAATATTTACTTATAAACACAGAAAATTTGAATTCATTCCACTTTTACAAATTAATAAAGTATATTCGTGTATTTTATATTCGATTTCATAGTCTAATTTTGATCTCAAACATAATTTTTTAGGTTGAACTCTAATTCTTCAAAATTGGAGGGTTAAAATTAAAGATATAGTGCATATATTATTTTTATTTAACTAGTATTTAACTGCATACTCTATTCAATATATTGAGAAATTGTATTTATGTCAGAGTTGAACTCACTTAAGGATGATAATATTATCAATATTTTTATAATTTAGACTCGCGAGTTAGATTACGTAGTAAAAACTATTGATTATATTGTGTCGTATATTAATATCTAATGTGTGACTCACAACACATCTTTTAATCTCTACAACAAGACATCCATAGCATAAGTATTTTGAAGATCTAGACATTTGTTGATGGATGTAATGGATCTAAGTTTAGGTTTAGATATTAACTTAGTATTTGAGTTTGAACTTAACTCCCCTACAAAAGCTAGCTTCTAGAACGAGGGTTGTTGTCACTCAATTTTCATATACTTTTGGCACATTAATAATAATTGTGAGAGTTCCAACAACACACACTCATTAGAAATGACAAAGGTTTCGTTCATTCATAATCTCTATATACTTTTAACACATTATTAATTGTGAGAGTTCCAACACACACTCACTATAAATAACAAAAAATTGTAGATGCAAATAAAATCTGTCACAAACACGAAACAAATAATTTAACAAAAGTATACATATACAATATAAATATTTTAACCATATGCTATATGATAAAACAATTGCAGATGTAAAATTATCCGTAATATTAGTAAGTTAATGATATTGTCTAAATAATAGTGTGATGTATTAGTATTTTATTATTAAAGTGAGAGTGTGATGTATGAATATTTCGATGTATTAATATTCTTTTGTGTGGTAAAAAAAGATTAAAGAAATTATATGTAACTATAAATTTTGATTCCTGACAAAAGTTGTATAGACAAATCAATAGTAATTGATCTAAAATAAGTTATAATACTTTATCTTAAAATTTGGATTTAAACATATTCAACTCAACTTAAAAATTATCTCATATATGAGGTGAAAGCTTTTATCCACTTATAACTGTTGGAACAGGTTGTATAATTGAGAGGAATTGGAATTGAGAAGAAAAGAGAAGAAAATAGAGAAAATAGAAAATACAGATTGATTCACTCTTAAGATTGATCTTTTCTGTCTACAGATCAATCTTCTGGTTCTCTGTTTCAGCATTACACACTTCTACTTCATGAATTGATCACAACCTTTTATAGCAGCAGTTTTGTGGCTGTTTTACATCAACCAACTTAACCAACTTCTAACCATATTCTAACTAACTTCTAACTACATTTTAACTACATCATTTTGAATTATCTCCAACATGCCCCCTAATTCAAAGTGATTCAATTGACATTAATACAATATTGTTCCTAATCTATTTGAACTTCACCATCTTCAAGCTTTTAGTTAGGATGCCTTCCTTTTGATCACTCATACTGCAGTGCTCTAGTCTCATCCTTTCTTTCTTCACTTGATCTCTTAAGAAGTGAAAACTTGTTTTCAAATGATTGCTCTTTCTATGAACACTTGAATGTCTTGCGCATTTTTGAGCAAAATGTCCTTCTTCACCATACCGATATCACATTTTCATGCACTTTGCAGTTCTGTTCAAACAGTCCTTGATCTTCTTAGACTTCATCTTTATCTCAACTCTTTGATTCAACAATCTCTCACAAGCTGCACTTTTCACCGAAATCATGCCTTCTTTAGTCACGACACTCATGGTTAACAACGCATCAGCCTTTTTCCCTTTGCCGCCTTGACCAATTACAATCTTCAATGCTTCAGATTTCATCCCTGTTATCACCTTCATGTCATCTTCCAATAATCTGTCCAGCTGCTACAAATCAGCCTAGTTGCAAGCCAAACATTCAACAACTCTTGCCTTATTGCTATGAGCTGCAACATGAGTCCTAGTTGCATCTACTAGCTTTCCTTGGACCTCACACTTACCATCATCACTATCATCATCTAGCCCAATCACTTCATTCTTTTTGCAAATGGAAATTGCAGGGACCTTTCTTCTGTTGCTTGGCATAATAGCAAGAGTGGCTGAAACATTAGCATGTTTGTTCCCTTGCTCAACATCGCCTACAACAACTCTTGCTCTTACTTTGGGATTGACTGTTTTCCATTTATTTGTAGTTCTACAAGTTGTGTGAGGTTGAATAGTTGGGGTACTAACATCACCTTCCATTGGATTCAACATCTCATTCAATCCTTCAACCTCCATCATTCTTAAAGATCTATTTGACAATGTTGTTTTGAAGGTTCTGTTTTTGGACAATGGTGCCTTCAATACAAACCTGTTTGCACTATCAAACATCTTTATTTCACTATGCTTCATCTTCATTGAATATCCCTTTTCAAGTAGCTATCCAAGACTTAACAGATTGTTCTTCATTCTTGGCACATACAACACATCATATATGAAATATTGTTTGCCATCTTTCCTTTGAATCAACACATTTCCTACTCCTTCTGCATTTACTTTGCTGCCATCTGCAAATCTAATCTCTCTTTTTACCTTATCATCAATGCTTACAAACCAATCTCTATGGCCAGTCATGTGATTCGAGCAACCAGTATCAAGAAACCAAAACTGATAAGAAGAACATTTTTCACCTTTTTCAGAACGATCTTTGTTTTTAACACTTTTTCCGGAGCAATCTTTGTTTGTGATTGTCATCAATAACACATCATATGAATCTGAATCCTCAACTGCCATTTGAGCATCATCATCCTCTCTTTGGACTTTCTTGGATTTGCACTCATTTGCAAAATGCCCCAATTTTTGACAATTGTAACATTGAATTTCTTTCTTGTTAAATTTCTTCTTGCTATTCAAATTCTTGTTGTTGTTGTTACTTTTATTATTATCTCTTGAACTTCCAGATCCTTCATCGGAATTATCCGTCTCTTCATCATAATCATTAGTCTTGTACCACTTGAAGTTCCCTTTGCCTTTCTTGTGCTTCACATCATCTTGGTTGGTCTTCTTGCTAACTTGAGCCTGCAGGGTCTGCACTTGTGATATTGAGGTTGCTGCACACCTTTCTCTTAATCTCAGTTCATGAGCTTCAAGAGAGCCTTGCAAATCCTCCATATTCATCTTATCAAGATCCTTTGATTCTTCAATTGCCACCACTATGTGATCATACCTTTGTGTTAATGTTCTAAGGATCTTTTCAATAACTGATACTTCAGTTAATGATTCGCCATTTGTTCTCATTTGATTAACGACAACCTGCACACGATTGAAGTAATCTACTACAACTTCATCTTCTTCCATATGCAACAATTCGTATTCCCTTCTTAGCATTTGGAGCTTCACTTTCTTGGTTTTTTCATCACCTGTGTAATACTTCACCAAGATATCCCATGCCTCTTTTGATGTAGATACCTTTGAGATCCTTTCAAAATTGTTTGAATCCACACTTTGTTGGATGTAAAACAATGTCTTGCAATCCCTTTTCTTGCAATCTTTGAAAGTTGTTTGTTGTCTTTCTGTTGGATTCGCACCAAGTTGTTCATAGCCATCTTGAACAATCTCAAACACTTCTTGAGCTCCCAACAACGATCTCATTGATGCAGACCACCTCTCCCAGATCTTCCCATCCAAAATTAGCAAATTCGATGGAAATCCTTCTCCATTCATTTCTTCTTTTTTCTTTCACTCACACTTGTGTTTCCCAATTTTGATTCCCCCTCACACTTTCACTCGTGTTTCCCAAGGTCTAGAATCCAAGCTCTTGATGCAATTTGTTGGAACATGTTGTATAATTGAGAGGAATTGGAATTGAGAAGAAAATAGAAGAAAATAGAGAAAACAAAAAATACAGATTGATCTTTTCTGTCTGTGTAACACCCCAAATTTTATAATAAACTATTTTATTAATTAAATAGAATTTTAAATAATTAATTTGATGACGAATATTATTTTAAAATATATGTTGATAAATTTCGTGGCTAATTTTAGTCATATGGATGCTTTCTAT
Source organism: Cicer pinnatifidum (assembly GCA_037974775.1). Taxonomy (NCBI): domain Eukaryota; kingdom Viridiplantae; phylum Streptophyta; class Magnoliopsida; order Fabales; family Fabaceae; genus Cicer; species Cicer pinnatifidum. The sequence continues at coordinate 56,784,867 of JBBPBR010000008.1, forward strand.
GATGTGCTAGTTTGATACATGTTATATTACATGAGTGATGTAAATAATATATATTATATTTTATTATTTGATATATTTAAAAAAATAATAATAGTATTTTAGTGTAATATATATTTTAAAGAAAAAGATTTTATGCGATTTTACGTGTATATACATGTACCCAATTAATGTAATATTTTTTGTGCGCATGATTGATGTTGAATATGCACATAGTTGTATTTCAATTAATTATAACTATTTTCTACGATTTGTTAATTATTTTATAACTAATTATCTTTAGATATTACTAATATTGTGATTGATTTTCTTTACTTTTATATATTTCATATGACATGATGATTTTATACATCTTTATTGTGATTTAGTAATTAATATAAATTATTGATGTTATATTTATTTATTTTATCATTTTGACTATTTTATAAAGATGATAGTGTTTTTATGGGTTGATTTTGAGAAATATTATAGTAATAATTATAGTTATTATAAAAATGTGTTTTATGGGTTACATCTATTAAGAAGAATAAAACCTAATTAAACATATTATTAAAAAAATAAATAAATATTCATATAATTGTTTCTTTAAAATAAATAGATAAATAAATAATAATGATACATTAAAATATATAGGACAAGTTAAATTGTAGAATCAGATTGATATATGTAAGGTAGGCATGAGTTGTTAACTAATTTTACAAATATTTAGATGAGTTTGTTAGGTTTTGCTGCTTGTTTTCTATCCGCCGCTTTCCAAAACAAAAACATAAATAAAGAGACCTTGTGAACCCTGATTTGTACTAAAATAAAACAAAACAAAGAAAAGGGAAGGGAGTTGAATGGGAAGCCGTAGAACCCAAGAGTAAACACAACAACAACCTATCGTTTTTTACACCGGTGATCGATAATTGTTCAGTAAAAGCTTCTCCATTTTCATCCAAATTTGAGTATGTTATTTCATTCATTTAACTCGTCAATTAAACATAATTTTCCAGATTTTTAACGACTCCAATTTCTCTCTAAAATACCTGACTTCTTCGTTTGTAGAATTCGTTATTTTGCACCGTTCTCCTTAACCGTAAGTCCGATTTGAATGAAACCAACGCCAAAACGACCGTGTGAAAAGTGACTATATTATCCACTGATTGGGTTTCTGATTTATGGTAATTTTTCTTGACCGAATTTCAAAATTAGTTTTTAGAATATCTTCTCATAATTTATTTTTAACGTTTACCCATAAACTGCCAAGTTAGATCGATTGAAGGACAAAGAGTCAATGAACAAAGGTTGTTTGCTCGTGGAATCGTATTTGTGTGTGAAAGCGTCAAAATAAGATAAAGGGTGAGAGAGCGTTTGAATTCATGAGTATAATATATTGTGAGATGAACGTGAAAACCGTATTTCCCAACGATTCATCCGAGACTTGCTACGTACGGCAGTAGCCCTTTGAGAGATAAATTGATTAATTTGAAATATGAGAATTGTGAGGTTAAAATGTGAAATAGAAATTTTTATAAGGTGTTGATTGATTTAATTTTCGATACTTGTGTGGTAGTTGATATTTGTTATTATTGTGATGTTGGATGTTGAATGAAATTATGTGTACATGTTTGCTTAGATGAAATTATGTGATGTGATAATAAAATATGGATGCATGGTTTGATATATGCTTACGTGATGATAATGATGATTTTTGATTGATGATAGTGATTATTATAAAATTGTGATGAGTTTATACGATGATCATGATTATTTATGATTAATGATATTATAAAATTGTGATAAAAATATTGAAGTACCCCATACTTGATGAGATAGTGATGATTCTTAAATATGGTGCTCTTAATGGAGTAGTCTAAGCTAACGGGGGGAGAAAATAAATATTGTGAATTGTGAAGTGAAGATTATTTTGTCATCATATAGGTAGGGTCTGACAAGCCTAGTGATTCTGAGGAAGTACAACTGAATGAGCCTGATCGTGGAGGGCTACAGTCGAACTGTAAAGTAAGACTGATAGACCTTGGGGGTACACCTAGTGGGGAATTCCTAAGTGGATTAGTGGGTTATTCCCTAAGACCGAGAGCTACCGTGCAACACAAGAGTACCCCGACCGTCGCGTATATGTGTCTCGGGTTGAGTTGAGGGGATCTATGAGGACTTGGTCATTCATGAATTGTCCGTCCACTCTTGTAGTGACATAGTATCATGGCCTCCTAACCAAGTACTTCAGAGTTAGAATGGTACCACATTGTGAAGTAGAGTCTAAGCTCATGCATAGCATTGCATTTCCTTGTGATTGTTTTGTTGTGATTGATGTGTTTCAAAGGTAATATTAATTAGATGATTTGATGCATATTATAATGAGATGATTATTTTACTTTGGTGACTTTGATGTTATAGTATGATACTATTTAATTAAATATTTTGATATATCGTAAAGTGATTATGATACAGTTCTATTATGATTGTTTGCGTGTTCTTCTTACTCATATTATACTATTAACATGATTTCAAAACTCACCTCCTTCGTTGTTTGTGTTTGACTGGCTGGGCCCTACGTTTGCGAAATCGCAGTTATTACAGGTTAATGAGTCTTGAAGTTCAAGTTTGGGAGGAACCCCGCTCTGATAGGTGATACCGGGAATAACGGTTTTAATTTGTATTTTACTTATTTAATTTGAATCAAATTTTATAGGAATATGATATAAATTATTATATATATATTATTTTGGGATTTAGGGTGTCACAGTCTGCAGATCAATCTTCTGGTTCTCTGTTTCAGCATTGCACACTTCTACTTCATGGATTGATTACAGTCTTTTATAGCAGCAGTTTTGTGGCTGTTTTACATCAACCAACTTAACCAACTTCTAACTACATTTTAACTACATCATTTTGAATTATCTCCAACAATAACTAGTTTAAGTCATATATTTTACTATTCAATACGAGATATTTAACAATTTTTTTAGGTCATATATTTCTCTATGTTTGTTTTTGCGGCTAAATGTTTCTTAAATCGGACTAAATGTTTTTTTAGGTCATATACTTCTCTATGTTTGTTTTTGCGGCTAATTGTTTTTGCGGCTAATGTTTCTTAAATCGGACTAGTATTTGTTGCAACTACTGCATCACATAGTTTCACATTGTAAGTAATCTAAGTCATCGACTTGAGATCAAATAATTTAGATTACACAATCCGTTTTATATTGTTAGTCAATCTCGATCGTAAATTTTAATACACATTGAGAGATGAAGCTACAAATTGAAACTTCATTTGAACACTATTTTATTTTCAAAGCGGAAACAAACATGCAAGGAGAGACATTTGACTTGAGTCTAGTAAGGTTTTAAATATCAATTAAATTGAGGTTTGAATTGTTAGCATTTAGAATGGCTGCAGTGTTGAGATAGAGCAAACTGACTAGTAAATTATAATATTATTCTTTTTAGTAAATTATTAAGCTTAGATATTTTCCCACAAACAATGGTTGTGTTAAATCTTGGCAAGACGGCTTCTCGTATTTTTTTAATCATGGTTATGTTAAACTTGCATTAAATAGGTTGCTTGTAAGTAAACTTACATTTGTTTATATTTGGGATTTTCCCAAATATGGAAACTTACATTTTTATTGTTCACAAGTGAATTGGTCTACTACTAGACAAGTTTAATATTATTTCATGCTATGGGCCAGCGAGTCACCCAATAAGTGTCATGATATCATTCACACAGGTTTCCTTGGAGTTGGAAGATTAATTAATAAAGAAATATTAACACAATAAATAATTCAAAACTCTTATTGTGCATTTTGTGCTAAGTTTTCTTCTCCATTAATATCATATATTCTCAGTTTTGGTTATGTTTATGAATGATTCAGAGCTTTAAATTAAAAAGTAAACAAGGAAACTACTATATAAATTTGCAAGGAGCCAGAAAGAACGAAAACATTGAGATTTAGCAAGGTGGTCTGCATGAACATAGAATTGTTACATTAAGAGTTGGTGGTGGCAACTTGTGAATAGTAGCATGCTTGTATCATTGGTGCAAGGATACTGTTTAAATAAATAGTAGCTTTAGGATTTTGAGATTATATTCTGACTTCATTTGATTTTAAACGGTGGTAATAGAGAGTAAGAATGAAACAATAAAGATTAGGCACACTAAGCTTAAGATAGGATAGGAGTAAAACTAGGTGACTTAGTTCCGCAAGTCTATGTCAAATTCTGTCTCAAATCTCAATGACTAGTGTAATATGCAGAATATGATTTGTAATCTATTAACGGACTTATAAGAGAGGATACATCATATATAAAAAGTTCTATTTGAGCACTCTAGTCTACTAAGTGTATGTAAGAAAAAGAACAACAACAACAAGTGAGTTTTGTTTACTCCACCATTATCAATCATGTTATTCTCTCCACGAACTACTTGATGGCAAAGGAAGTACAAAATTTATTTGAATTTTTTTTTAACTAAATTGAAAACATTTGATATGAATTTATGAGGATGTAAATATACTTAAATCTTAACCCTTTTAACCCACAAACCCAAGATCGACCACGGCTCTAATACCATCTTAAATTTTGTGTTTAGGCTTAATTCAACCTTTAAAAATGTAGGAGATGCTTTAATACACAAGTGTCACATTCAGCATTACCATGGATTCCTCAGTTGAATATTCTGAATCTAAATATGGATCAACTAGCTCCATAAAATTTCCTCTATATCGTAAAACATAGGCATGGGGGAATTTCAATTTTAAATAGGGTTAGTTTTTATAAAAAGATAACTTATATCAATTTATATGTACAAATTGATACTAGCATAACCTATCATAGAAATGTGAAGTGCAAACATGAATTTTTTTTTTCTATTACCCAATCAAGTAAATAAGAAAATTCATCATTTGGTCTGTAGTTGAAATAAAATAGAAATATGTCATAAAATGCAGACTTTATGTTTTCTTTTTCAAAACAAATCAATAGATGTTTCACTCCAAACTACAAGAACCAAAATCTGAAACTTTGGTATTAAATTATTTATCCAACAACACAATAGTGCGTTTATACCTCTATGTATCATTTTAATTCTAGACCCTTCATGGAGATAAACCAAAATTTTAACTATACTAATGCATGTGAAACAACAAGTTGGGTAATTTAGGAACTTTTTTAATGCAAATAATGAAATTACACCTTGATTTAATAATGACTATTCTATTTTATCCTATTTGCATTTTGAATTTTAATTATTCATAATTTCATTTTGTGGACAAAACATTCTCTGGGTAGTGTTTTCAATGCAAATAAAGAAAATTACACCTTAATTTAATGAGTATTGTTGAAATTACACATTGGTTTAATTATAGTATTTTTTGAATTGGTAGAGCATTATGGTTGTTTCATGTCTAATAATTTAATTAAAAAGGCTGTTAAGTTAATTATTCTTAAATCCTATTAATGATGATTATGATCAATATCAAATCGAACAATATTAAATTATTAGTTTTTATCTAAAAAAGTTCTATGAAACTACTACAATAGCTACAAAAGTGCTATAAATTTCTACCTACGAGAAAAGTGCTATTAAATATCATATTTTTCAAATTTTTTTTAAAAAAATATTGATGTAGATATATGATATGTAGATATCTAGATATGTGATAGTTGATACAAATCTAAAACCATTTTATTGAATATCGAAATTTAAAAATAACATGATGTTAAGTTTGATATACCTTAATAATATATCAAATATTTTAAATTTTTGTAAAGTTTTACATAAATGGTCTATGTGATATAGATATTTAATTTAACGGGTGAATTTTATATTATTTATATCATTCAAAATATTATTGATTGGTGTCATATTACGTTGATCTAATTTGTTCCCTCGTCAAATAGAAATATTATAAACTAAAGAATTATTTTATAAACATTAAGAACCAAAACTTATTATTTGGTAAAAAAAATAATTTAATGCTTTATTTGATAAAATTAACATACAATTTATAATTGATAACTATTAAGTTAGTTGAATGTTTAATACAATTAACACTTTAATTAGTTTAAAAATCTAAAATGACAAAGATAATATTATTTAACTAAAAATAAATTTTATCACTTAATACTTAAAATACTTTAAAAATAGTAATTTAAAATTTATCAATCCAGTATACTTTTTATTTATTTATTTTAAATAATTTATTGATATATGGTATGTAGATATCTGATACTTATGCGATAGTGTCTATCAACCAATAGTTGCTATCGCCTATTGCCCTAATAGGCGTTGTCTCTTATCAAACTATAGGAACTATCAACTGATTAGAGAAATGGCCTATCGACCGATATTTGGAGCCCTATCGAGCGATACACGATAACAACTATCAGCTTGATAAATGCTTATCGCTCGATGGGTGCTATAGCCTATCTCTCTGATAGGCACTAGCGCATATCAGACGTTTCCCCGATAGGCAGGAGCCCCTATCGTCTCCCGATAGGCCGGACCCTTAATCGGCCCCCGATAGGCGGGAGCCCCTATCGGCCCCCGATAGGCGGGAGCCCCTATCGCCCCCCCGATAGGCGGGAGCCCCTATCGCCCCCCGATAGGCGGGAGCCCCTATCGCCCCCCGATAGGCGGGAGCCCCTATCGCCCCACGATAGGCGGGAGCCCCTATCGACCCCCGATAGGCGGGAGCCCCTATCGCCACCCGATAGGCGGGAGTCCCTATCGCCCCCGATAGGCGGTTGCCCCTATCGACCCCGAATAAGTGGGGACTCCTATCGACCCCCGATACCCCCGATATGCAGGAGCCCCTATCGCCCCACGATAGGCGGGAGCCTTATTGACCCAAGATAAGTGGGGACCCCTATCGGCCCTCGATACCCCCGATATGCGGGAGCCCCTATCGCCCCACGATAGGTGGGAGCCCTTATCGACCCTCGATAGGCGGGAGCCCCTATCACCCCCGATAGGCAGTTGCCCCTATCGCCCCGCGATAGGCGGGATCCCCTATCGCCCCCGATAGGGGGAGCCCTTATCGACCCCCAATAAGTGGGGGCCCCTATCGGCCCCCGATACCCCCGATAGGCGGGAGCCCCTATCGACCCCCGATAGGCGGGAGCCCCTATCGCCCCCGATAGGCGGTAGCCCCTATCGCCCCTGATAGGCGCTTCTGTATATCGCCCCCGATAGGCGATAGTACCCATTGCCCTGATAGGTGGTTCCACCTATCGCCCCCTATAAACAGTAGTGCCTATCGCCCCCTATAGACGCTTCTGTCTATCACCCTCAATAGGCGATAGTGCCTATCTCCCCGATAGGTGGTTCCGCTTATCGCTCCCGATAGGATGTTTATGTTTGTTATTGTTATTATTCTATGAATTAAATTCAAATTGAAGTTCTACAGAGAAACTAAATAAAAACTCGATGAATAAAAAGCATATATTTATGAGTACTCGATGAATAAAAAGTATATATTTATGAGTACTAATTTATTTGTGTAGGGTGATTGAATATGACGTACAACTAACCATATACTTAAAATAGTGAAAGAAAATGCGATGAAAATGTTATCTAGGATGACCAAATCATTTTTCATGGGGTGCAGTAGATATGAATAAAGTGTGTCCTTAAAAATTTTAATATGTGGTTACAGACATTCATAAGACTTTATTTATTCATTTTAATATTCTAATTATGATTATAAAGCTAAGTTTATCAAAAATAATATGAGATAAACAATTACTTTCCATACACTCATGTAAAGCTAAGTTTATCAAAAATAATGTGTGACAATAGGGCTTTTTTAGAACTTGACGAGAGTTGTTGCATATAGTAGGCCCTGAATTATGAACAAGACATAATTTGATTTTGCGTTACAACAAATCTAGAATGTTGATAAAGATGATAAGTCTACCGAATCTCAATCAAACTAGTTTTTCCCTTTAACTTAACATGGAGAATATGTTACAAATGAGTACGATATTCATTTGAGATTTTTTTACTAAATTGTAAGCAATGAGTACGATATTCATTTGAGAATTTTTTACTAAATTGTAAGCATTTGATTTAAGTATATGAAGATGTAAATATTCAAACTATCTAACATATAAATTAACCACAATACAAACTTCACAAGTAGGATCAAAATACCTTGTAAACAGAAATTTATTGGCTGCAATGATTGTTAAATGCAACTTCATAAAACTAAAACTAAGATACAAAATTGCTCATTTCTTTGAAACACATAGGCGGAAATGTTGGCTGATTTGACTTCAAATACTCCTTTGTTGTCATTTGTTTCGGGAGCAACAACCACTAAAGCAGCATTATAACAAAAAAAATATAGTTTATATAAAAGACCAAGGTGACTAAATTAAAAGGATATGAGACACATTTGCCTTAATGACCATTTATAACTAAGACTTATATTCATACATGAAAGAAGGTTTAGTATTATTTTTTTCCAATAACTCAACATAATATGTTGGCAAAAACGTTTTCATAGCAAACTACAAATATGAACCAGCTATATAATATGTAGTCACAAAATCTCCTAATAAATGAGTTGCTAATTTTCCTTCTCGCTATACATGGTAGATTAATAAAAACCCAAGTCCTAATAGATGGACTTCTTTAAATAAACTTTCTATAACAAATCCGCAAAATATACCAATCCAACACAGGAGTGAATCTAGAAAAATGGTAAGAGTACTAATACAAATTGTTTTAGAATTATAACAGAGATTTACATATATACAAGAAATCAAACCAATGCTTGCACATTAGTATAGTAGTGTATTTCTAACACAATCCAAGTATATTTCTTTCTTTTTATGGTTATTTCCTCTATCTTTTGTAAGCATATAAATTACATTGTAAATCAACAAAACTATACTCATTACTAAATAACTTAATTATCTAGAACTTCAATTTGAATTCAACTCAGATGATAATAATAATAATAATAATAATATAGTATAAATTTTAAAACTAACCTTATTAAATTGATTTAGAATTATAAAACAAAGATTTATATATACAAGAAAACAAACCAATGCAAGCACATTAGTTTCTTTGTAAATCAACAAAATTATACAACTACAGACTCGATTATAAATACAAAGTTAAGAAAACTATACAAAATCACAATCAACACATTTACAAAAACATCCAACATTAATCGCAACATATCCCACTAATTGTTTACAAGGACCAAAATTTTCCCAAAGACGAAACATTAGGAGGCAGATAAATCAAATCATGGTGACAAATGGGGAAGATTTCGACATTAAAAATGTGTGGACCATTGAAGTTGTTATCATCATACACAAATCGAGGAGATTTGACAGGAAGTATGTAAAGAAAAACCTAGATCATTCGGTTTGATTTTATGCACATAAAGAACATGCACAAATGAGAAACAATTGTGCTTCAATATCTATTTAGTAGTGTTAAAATTGCCCTTCAAAATTTTGTTCTTCAGACTTTATTTATAAGTTCAAATTCAATAGTAAAATTACTTATTTCAAATTTCAAAATATCTTTTCCTCTTTTCAAAATAAAAAAAAACTTATTTTAAATTTCAAAAGAAAACATAAGACCCAAATGAGAAATTTGTTAGAAACTCCGTAAAAGATCCATTAGATAATAAACTTTCAGAAATCAAAATCGGAACAAAAACAAAACTTGATCGGATTCAAAATATCACAAATCATAAAACTGAAAACAAAATAAAAAAACCCTAAAAGACTCATTATTCAATAAACCCTAACCTTTTTGTTCTTGCTTACAGTGATGACGACCTTCAAACCCAGAAATAATGGCACGCTCAATAGATTCAGTACCTTAACATAGATGAAAAAAATGAAGTTATTTAATCAAAACCAGATCGTAAGAGAAATGAAAAATCTAACAAAAAAACTTATTGTGCTTTGAATAAGAAAACATGTGTTACAAAACAAGGAAAAGAAAAAGAACTCAGATCATGTTGCATGTACCTATGTGCGTTTGCGAAGCATCTTTTCCCTATTTACAGTTGATGAAAAGAAAAAGAAAACAAGAAAGGAAGGTATTAGCGTGGACGGTACCGTGTGGCTAAGTTTTTTTTAGTTAAAAACAGAAATGATGGAGATGGATTGAGGCTTTGCGCAGAAAGAACGGTGGTGGTGGTGGTGGCTAACAAAACGACGGAGGTGGTGGTGGTTTCTTGTGAAATATTGAGTGTGCAGTGAGGAGATGAGTTACGAGTGAGAGAGAGTGATGAGAGGAGAATTTTAGAGTTTTTTTGTGAATGAGATGACTTAGGAAGTTAGGAAGTAAGAATCGGATAATGTATTTATTGGATTTGGAGAAAACCTTTCAATTTTTTTGTTGGAGAACAGAACAGCTTAGTATTTTAAAATGTTAATAAACCCGTTTTCTTTGATATACAGATTTGTTCTAAGCGTTTTTGCCCCTTCTACCTCTTCTTTGCAATTCTTGAAAAGGTGTTTTGTTGAAACTTAGTTGTTAAGAAAGCAATTGTCTTCCATTATTTATTCAAGAATGGACATTTTTAACAAAATTGTTAAAATTCTTCTTCTAAATTTAGTTCTTTTGATTTTAATTATGAGTTCAAGAGGAAAATTACTTATTTCAAATTTTAAAATATCTTTTTCTTTTTTCACTCATTTCAAATTTCATTCTATGTTTCTTTATCTATGAGTCAAAACTACTACATTATATCCCTGTGGTGGGTCAGTCCTGCCAAAACACTATTCTCTCTTGCAAACCTTTTTGTAAGCAAACTCTTCTTAGGGCAAAATCTCTTCTCAACAAATCATTTCTTCTCTCTCACAAACTCTCTTATCAAATTTCCCTTTCTCTCTCACGCAAAACAATCAATATGCGTAACCCTCTATTCTCTCTCGCAAGAACTCTCTCTTCTCTATTGCTCGACCTTCTTTCTGAATGAAAAAGAGGAAAACACGAAGGAAGCTTCTGAATCGATTACGATTTCTGCATGCTCAACCTCTGCATCAATTAGGGTTTTTGAATCTTGCGAGACTTCTACCTCTTTGTGACTTGGTGATTTTGGTATGTATTTTCATATTTGCTCTGTTATCGCTCAACCTCTGCTTTTGCATTACTCTAAAAGTAACTCTATAATCATTTATTTTAATCTCTCTGCACTATGTTAATTAGTGAGAAGAACTATCATAGTTAGAGCATTAGTATCCTTAATGTGCATATGAAGTGTTTGTAAAATGTCCTAAGTATTAGTGTATAGACTTGAGATTCATGAGAAATTATTACTAGTAGTGTTTAGACTTCCACACCCTCTGTTACGGTCTCTTTGTTATTTTACTTCTATTTTCTGTTTCTTATTAAAGTCTGTATTTGAACAAGGTACCAAATTTTAGGTGAAGAGATTGGATACAGAGATTGGATATAAAGGAAAAATTGATTTAAAAAATACTAACCAATTTGAAACAACTTGGGAGAGAAATAGAAAAGAGAAAAAAGAGTAGATAAAACAAATAAAATTCCCAGACGACTGCCATAAGAATAGTCTTTAAATAGTATACATCTTCCAAGTATATAATTACCATACTTGATTCTTTATCCTTGACTTGTGTAACAATTTTAACCTTTATTTTTAATCTTAAATTTTTATCATTTGGCTGTTATTGGATACCAATAGCAAATGAGAGAGTGCTTGCGTTCTCTCAAGCAGAACCACAAGGTACATTTACATGTCACTTGGTGATAATTATGTGGTTCACAGGCCTAGTTGACAGTGTTAGTAGCTGTTGGATAGTCATTGGGTTAATAATATCAACTGAAATTCTAATGGTGAATAATATAAGAGTTATTGTACAGTTAATGCTAAAGAATACTCCAAACTATGTTATGCAAATTATGTTATGGGGATAGCTTGACATCCAAACTGACTTTGCTTAAATCTTTCTATTTATGGTCTGTTTGGTTTTAGAAAACAATTTTGACATTATTTTTTCTAATAAAGTAAAAATATCACCTTGTTTTTACTTTGTTTAATGTTTTTGAAGATTTGTATGGGAAACATTAAAAATAATAAAAGAGGGAGAGGGCAATAAATGCCAGAGTTAAATTATGTTAAATTAATTCAGATAACTGATAAAATTTTCTTTGCTTTGTATGAGATGGTAAAATCACTAGGGTTCTGTTCACAATACCATTACCATCCAATGTACAGGACCATCAATTTTATATGCATATATTAGGGATAGGAACCATTTATTGAATTGAACTAAAAGATTAGCTTTGGCCCATTGAATAAATCAGACCTTGTTGTAAATGTTTTAAAAACCCTATTATGAATCTATTGATTAAAACCTCTATTGAATTGCATATTATGCTGTCAAAAATTAATTTGCATAATTGAGTGCAGGTTAAGGATCCGTAAAATGATGCGTTGCTTCTCATTTGTGCTTTGTTTTGTAACTTATTCTGGTTGAGATCAATTGTGCATTGTTTTTTGAATGGACCCTAAGTGAAGCTGACATTAACTGATTATTATGATGTCGTTTTTCCATTAAAGGGAGGTTGGGAGAATGATGAAACAGTTGAGGAGGCGGCTGCAAGGGAAGCTATAGAAGAAGCGGGAGTTCGAGGAGACCTATTGGTGACAAAAAATTTCTGAACTTTTGAGCTTCTGTTATATCAATGGATGTAAGAGTCTGAATGTTTTGATGATCTCATAATGTAAGCCTAGGCTCTACTGCATGTGAGGAAGTCATATAATCTTGTCATAGTAATATTTGTAGCCTGAGTTGGTCCCTGTTGATATTTGCAACAGTTTTCGAAACTTTGCATGGGTGTGAAAGCACAAGAATGCACATGAACATTTAAAATATGGTGAATTTGACCTTAAAATAGAGTGGAATAATTATCACTTTCAAATCTTTTTTTTTTTTTTAGCATTTACTTCAGATTTGAGCATATAAGCCAGTGATTTTGCTATTGTCTTTTTTTTGTCTTGGCATGATGCTTTTGATTCTTTCACTCTTGTTCGGCTGTCCCTTGAAAGTTGAAAGTTATACTCTGATTTAGTTATTTTAATTGCTACATTTCTATATTGAGCTTGTGATTTGGATGGATGGATACTTGCAAACTGATGGCTGAAACTTGTGGCTATTGGGTGTCAGGATTGTCTTGGATGCTATGAGTTTAGGAGTAAGACCCACCAAGATGAGTTCAGTCCAGAAGGGTGGTGTAAAGCAGCAATGTTCGCTTTGTTTGTCAAGGAGGAACTTGAGTTGTGGCCTGAGCAAAATACTAGAAATAGGAGTTGGCTGGCTGTATCTGAGGAACTTGATTTTTTGATTGAGTAATTCATAACATTGATTGTTAGCTGAGATATTCATTCTTGTTCTTTAATTTACTATTGATGATGAGTAGTATTTGTTTCTATTTTGTTAAATTGGTTCTATTTGTTTCTGTTCATGCTTTAATAAATATTTAGTTTTGATTTGAAAACATGATATAAATTTAGTTTTGGATTATTGCACTAGTATTTCAATTAAAGACTAATATTAAGTATTTAAAAAATATATTTATAATAATATTTTCATATATTTTTAGTTAAAATTTTTATATAAATAAAAAATCAGAAAAAAAAATGTACCTGCGGATTTTTATATAATTTTTATATTACCTGCGGATTTTCACGCGAAATGCATAACATTTTGTAAGAATTTACCTGCAAATTTTCATACGAAATATATTTGTAAGAAACGTACTATACAGATATTTCTGTTTGAAAAGTGGCAAGAAAATGCCTCAAGTTTCCTTCAACATTGTTGCGGATTGTGTTTCCGTTTCCTGCGGATTTTTCCACAGGTAATTTACCTGCGGATCGTAAAATCCTCAGGTAACAATTATCCACGAAGGTTTTACGTGGGGATAACGTTCCGCCAGAAAATCCGCAGGTAACATGCTTTCCTGCGGATTTTTGGCTCAAATCCGCAGGAAAAATGCAGATTTCTAGTAGTGTAATAGAGAGTAAGAATGAAACAATAAAGATTAGGCACACTAAGCTTAAGATAGGATAGGAGTAAAACTAGGTGACTTAGTTCCGCAAGTCTATGTCAAATTCTGTCTCAAATCTCAATGACTAGTGTAATATGCAGAATATGATTTGTAATCTATTAACGGACTTATAAGAGAGGATATATCATATATAAAAAGTTCTATTTGAGCACTCTAGTCTACTAAGTGTATGTAAGAAAAAGAACAACAACAACAAGTGAGTTTTGTTTACTCCACCATTATCAATCATGTTATTCTCTCCACGAACTACTTGATGGCAAACGAGGTTGTTTTAATAAAATGGGGCGAATTATGGGACGAACCTCATATAGGGTTTTGTTGTTGTAGATCTCGTAAGAAGAGTTGATATTCAGAGTCCATCTCATCTTGATAACTAATTTTCTTTATTAAAATTGCACGAGGAAGGTCATTATTACCAAACAAGTCATAACCAAGAGCATAGTCACCAGCTTTTAAAAGATTTCCCAAATGAGTTTTGATTTTAAATCTTTTGTCATTCTTTCCAAAATCTTCCACACGAGCAACCTCAACATTAGCTGAACAATATTTTGTCCCATCAATAGTAACCATCTCAGATGAATTAACCTCGTCCACATTTATCACAACATATTTCACTAATTGTACACTGGTGAATAAATAACTGAAGGGTTCAAGCTGATACTCATAATTACCTAACAAACCTTGCTTCAATGTAAAAGGATGAAGCAAAGTAATGCATCGTCTAACCTTGGTGCAAATCACAATGGGACCAAGATTTCCCAAAGTCGAAGCAACATTAGGAGGCAGATAAATCAAATCATCGGGACAAATGGGAGCGATTTCAACACACAAAATGTTTGCAATATTGTACTTGTTATCATCAGAGACAATACGATGAGATTCGAGAGGAAGTAAACACTTTATGTAATAAACAAATCTACGAGCATGAGCATACATAGGGAAAAAGAAAGAAAAACCTTGATGAAACGGTTCGATTTTCATCACTAAAAAATCAGAATGACAATACTTGTGAGTGATCTGCTCCAAATCAAAGAAAGTGCGCAAATAAGAAACATGCTGCTGACGGACGTGCACAATAGCATTAGGCTTCATTCTCAATTTTGACCTAAATCTTGCCCTCTTGGTTTGGAATGGAGCTATATTATTTAAGATAGTAGGAAATTATTTTATGTAAAAGAAGTAATAATCATGCATTGGAGTTATTATTTGAGAAATAATTGCACTTTTGGTCCCTATTATAGGTGACATTTTGTTTGTCCCTAGTTCCCCAAACAGAATTTGAGGTCAAATCATGATCAGTTGTTATTATATTATTTTTGATTAATGACGTGTCAATAAAAAAAGGTGACGTGGCAGACGCTTACGTAGAATAAACTTATTATTATATTATTTTTGATTAAAAAAATATAATTTATATTTTCAAAAATCATTTTAATAATTGTAACAATATTTTTAAAAATATAATTAAATTGTTAAAATTAAATTAAATTAAAATAAAATGAAAAACATGTGCAGAACCCTAAAGCCCCGAATCATATGAACATGTTTCCAAATCGTATGAACATGTTTGAACCCTAAAGCCCCAAATCGTGTTCGTGTTTGTCAAAAGCCCCAAATCGTGTTCGTGTTCATCAGTTTCGTTCATCTCCACACTGAGTTATGAGTTCTGTTTGTGTTTGTGTTCACATAGGAAAGAAGATAGGAAATCGTATTTGTGTTCATCTCTACACTGAGTTTTGTTTGTGTTCGTCAGTTTTGTTTCGTTTTCGTACTTTTGGATCGGTTGTTCATCTTTCGTTAAAATTATTATGATTTCGTTGGGTCTGTTCCATCTACTAAGAGTTCCAATAAACGCCTTCTAGCAAGATCTTCCCACAAAAATGAAGCAGCAGAGTTTGGAAGCAGCAGCTGCCAGGAGTCACCAATACCATCAGCTTGACGAAAGCGAATAGGCAAGAACATTGAACGATTTTCAACCTTGTTGACAGAAAAGTATTTTAAAAATAGGGAAATGCCAAATCTAACACAAATTGTGATAATGGCAAAGAAAGAAACGAAGTGAAGAAAATACGGTTTTAAAACCTTGACCAAAATTTAGATCCCAACAACAGCATAGGTAGACAAAGAAACGAGAAATGCGGAATCCTTCAAATCGTACTTATAAAGAAAAATAATACACTTTGATGAGAGAATAGGTAGACAAAGATTAACATTTTGATGGATCATGATGGAATCCTTCAAATGTGGAATCCTTCATATGATTTAGGGATTTAGAGTTCTTCACATGTTTTTTATTTTATTTTAATTTAATTTAATTTTAACAATTTAATTATATTTTTAAAAATATTGTTACAATTATTCAAATTATTTTTGAAAATTTAAATTATATTTTTTAATCAAAAATAATATAACAATAAGTTTATTCCACGTAAGCGTCTGTCATGTCACCTTTTTATTGACACGTCATTAAATAATGGCAGCTCATCATGATTTGACCTCAAATTCTGTTTGGAGGACTAAAACTGGGACAAACAAAATGGAGGGACTACTTTCAATTTTCACCAATAATAGGGGGACCAAAAGTGCAATTAAGCCTTTTTTTTTTCTTTAAAAAAAAACTGTGACCCCAATTTATTCCACCCCGCCTAAGCCCAACGAACCGTTATTCACTAAAACGTGGGTCTGGGTTTGGGTCTCACAATAAATTCATGAAAATTTTCCTTTGTACCCTCATTGTTATACCTATACTCCCAAAATAAGAATGAAATGACTATTTTGTCTCCGTATAAATAATAAAATCTCCACAAATTTTTCATTTCACATTTTGTCATTTCTGGAATAGAGAGTAAACTTTTTTTACCAAATTTTCGGAAAAGTTGAAAAACAAGTTTTCCGGTACAGAAGTTGTACTCCGGAAATCTTTGATGAAGTTTTCCGGTATAGAAGCTTTTACCGGAAAACTTTGATGAAAATTTCCGGTACAGAGAAGTATTCCGAAAAACTTGTTTTTAAGTTCTCCGGTATGTTCCGGAAAACTTGATGGCCAACATTTCCGGTAGTTACCGGAGAACTTGAGCATAAAATTTTCCGGAAGTTACATATAATTTTTTTTTTAATTTAATTAATTATAATTTTATGTTATTGTCATTTATTTATTTTAATATTTTTATTTTTCAGTGGATGCACGAAGAAGAGACGGCAAAATCATACGAATTACACTAGATAGGAAGATATGACTTTTGAATCTTTATCGTTCTTGTTAAGGAAAGGATCCGTGACAATCGACCATAATTTATGATGTATTAATTATTAATTAATATGATGTATTAATTATTAATTACTATGGTGTATTAATAGTGTATTAATTATTTATGGTATATTATTATTTAAAAATATTTATGGTATATTAATTAATATTTATACTGAATTAATTATTGAATGGTGTATTATCATTTATAAAAATAATAAAATTAAAAAAAAAATAGTGTATACTGGAAATACCTTCTGTACCGAAAATCTTTCAAATAAAGTTTTCCGGTGGTAAAATTTTTCACTTCTGTACCATAATTTTTTTTAAAAATTTTCCGGTAACAACCTTGTGTACCGGAAAACTTAAAAAAAGTTTTCCAAAAATAAAATGTGTACCGGAAATCTTTTCTAATTCCGAAAAAGATGAAATGATAAAAAAAATAATAAAAAATAAAAAACTTTGAATTAATAAGGGTATAATTGACATTTTTTAAAAATTATGGGGGTATAGATATAAAAGTGGGGTACAAAGGAAAGTTTTCTAAATTCATTAACACTAAACAATCTCAAAAAAAAAAAAGTATTACACTCTACTTACTATTATATTCTACTAATAAATGAAAGATTATAAAATTTAAGAAATATATTATGATTCACTTTGGAGTTTAACTTTTGCATTCTGAACATGATAACCATTCATGAAAATAATGTAATTTTGGCATTTACCAAAATTTGTGTAACGGCATGTATGTAAAGACATCCTTATTGTTGTTGTAATTTTGTTCTTTTATATTTTTTTATTCTCTTTTTGTATTTCATCATTTTTGTTTCTATTTGTAATATTAGTTTTGTTGTAATTAAATATTAGCAACTAAAATGAAACCATCTTCTTATAAATTGTAACTACATTTTGCATAAATCTTCCTTTCCCAATAATAAGAAAAGAATTTCATATAACTCAATTTCAATTTTCAAAAAAAAATTCAAATCTATATTATTAGGAACATATTTCTTTTTGGGCTAAATCAGTTTTCTTAAACCTAAATTCACCCACCGCCACCATTACTACTCAAATTTATCTCTTCAATTATAAATACATCTACACATTATACTTACTTTGTACCAAAAAGGAAACACAAACAAATAAAGTGGCTAATAATTGATTATGAAGATAGTGTGCATTCAATAACACTTCACACCCCTTCAACACAAAACCCTTCAACAAAATATTGTGCGTTCACAACTTTAATGCAACTCATCTATTATATATTTAAAACAGAAGACTCCACTGCCACCTCACACTATTTTCTCCACGTATGCAAACATTTGTCACGTAGGCTGAAAAGCTTACGTGTACGTCTCTATAGAGCTTCTACTCAGTTTCTAAATTGTTTTTCTCTAAATTATATACATCATTCACTATTTTATATTATATCTCCTATTTAAATATTATTTCTTAACTTTTACTCAAAATTTTTAAATTAATTCTACATTATTATTTTATAACGTCATATTATTATTCATTAAATTTGATTAAATCTTTCACATTAAATCTACATTATTACTCAATACGGTTTTTTTCTGCATTAATCAACTATACATTTCCTAAAAAATCTATATGATAATATTATTTGAAAATTATTTTATAATTATTTACAATAAATTTATAAATTATTTTACAATTTGATAATAATTCATAATTTATATTATTATCAAATTATTTTATAATAAATTTATAAAATATTTTATAATATTATTAGTTATTTACCAGTGCTAATAATTTATATTATTAGTCATTAAATTCAATGGAAAAACAAACACCTAATCACTCATAAATATCGAATATATGAAAAATTATTAAAAAAGTTACTTCCAATTATTAAAATCTACAAATTTATTTAAAATTATAATATATATAAATATATTAAAAAATA
>JBBPBR010000008.1:56821847-56842808 GCA_037974775.1 Cicer pinnatifidum
GAGCTAAATGCATTTAACCATTAATTTTATATAACACATTTTTGCAAAATATTGGAGCTATTTTAAAATTTGACAACAGTGTGACAAAAAATCAATCCAATATGCCATTATATTAGTTTATTGTTATATTTTCCTTAAATTAATTTAAATGCAATGAAGTTTGTTTTATCATTTTTTGTTGTCTCATCAATTATTATTGTAGTGGTTGTTAGGACAAAACTTAGATACAATATTATACATCCTCTTAGTAATGTTCTCCGATCAAAATATATTACATTTATTATTTTTGTCATGTCGTCTATTAAATAAAATATAATATCGTGAAGATTATGTAATTAGTTTACAATCTTTCCTTCAACAAATTAATGTTTAATAAATTGAATTATCTTTTCAGCGAGCATCAATACGGCAACCACACTACCGTTTTGTACTAATAAAACTTCTTAAATTATGAGTTTGAAAATTGTATATTTGATGAATTTGTTGGATTTTTAAATCAAAGAGGATTATAAGTTTATAGATTTATGAGATTGAAGTTAAGTGGAATGAAATAGAAAAAAAAAATTATTTAAAAAAAAAATAATTAATAGAAAGAACTAAATTGACCGACAAAAATATAGTTAATAGAGAAAATTGCTTATCTTGAAGTTGAACAATTGAGATCTATATGTTATAAAAATTCATTGACAGTGGAATCGTAGGGTTGTTCTATCTAACATCAAACAATTCAAGGTAATAAAAAGGACAAATAGGGTCAACAAAAACTGCATCTCTTTGATGTGGGCTTTATCAAACTACATTTTTATTCAGTGAAGGTTAACTATTTAACTTCAGTACAACAAAATGAGAGATGAAGAAACTAGAAGGTCCTCTTATTCTTCTTTCATATTTAACTTTTTGACTTACTCTCTCTAGTTGCTCATGCATGTTTTACATTTCATTCCCATGACAAAATGCACATATATTTAGTTGAAACTTAGATCAAATACATATAATTTTTTGCGAGTAGTGTGATATTTAAACTTAATCATTTCGTAGAGAACACATATAATAACTATTTATCATTCAAAAGTGGAATGGGAAGTGAATTATACAATGCATGTGGACGTTTTTGTTCAATATATTATTGTATAAGAACTCAAAATTAACCTATCATTTGTTCATTACATATTATATATATATATATAAACATGACTGGTCACATAGCTAATTCAGAAGGAACAACAAATTTATATGCAGAACAATGTTCACTTCTGCTACATCTATGATGGGCAAATTCATAGTATATATGACCAAAATATTATTGAGTTTCAAACTTTAGGAATTATAATTTGTAGAAATCCATCCCTGTAAATGGAAAAACAAACAAAAGTAAATAATTAGCTTCAAATCTTGTGTACACCAAGAAACCAAAAACTATTGGAAAACAATATAATGCAAAAGACCATAATAATTAAATAGAAGTTTTTCTTTAAATTATAGCTAGTGAATTGAATTAAGAAAAGAGGCTATAATCAAGAACAAGTAATTAAGAGTAAAATACATACAAAAATTCAGCTGATACACTGTCTTTGTTGACACCAGCAGGAAGTGGCCAGACAACCTCATAAGGTCCATATAGTATCTCCCTTTTGTGATATGATGAAAATGAAGCAGTTGGACAACCTGCTTTCCAAGAACTAGTAGAGCGTCTACCATTGATAGACAACCTGTCAAAATTCACATATTAGCTTCTTTATTAGAAAGAAATGAGGTCTCGGGATGGCCCAATAATTCTTAACACTCAGTAAAGCCTAATGCAAGTTTAAATATAGCATTTTTGGTTATAAGCATAAAGTTAGAGCTTTATGGTTTGTACATTATATAATACAGAAGTCATAAATAAATTTTGTATGCATAGATTGGATCCTCAGCGGGACCACATGCACAAATGAAAGAACAACTAAAATATAGTGGAATTGAAATTAATAATGTCTTGGAAGATATAATGTAATACCATAAATGACAAAGATTATTACAATTCATAATGTGTGAAAATAATGAACTGCTTCTTACTTTTGATCATCAACCTCCACTCTGATGTCACTAACATTGACACCTGGAACTTCCACCATGATAACATATTTACTTTCAGATTCTGCAACATCCATTCTAGGGGACCACTCAATTCCTGCAAAAGAAACGAAAAAGGGTTACACAAATAATATATAATTCTAACCATTAGCTACATATACGCAACAACAAAAAGAAAATAGATACGAAAAACGAAAACAAAGAAAACACAATATTTGATCACAAAGTTCAGCGAATTGTGCCAACGTCTCCGGCTGCAGTATCTTTCTATTACAATTCAAGCTTAAGATTTACAATGTATAACTTGTTTTTAAATACTACAGTCCAATCTATTCGCTCCCAATCGACCGACCAGTTCACTTATCACTAACTATGAGTCATACTCAACATTATATATTAAAACTTTCAAAGTTCAAAATGCTTGTTACCAATTTCTGAATGGTGTATTATTTTCTCATTATTTAACCATTCCCCTTGTCTAATCTTTCTACTTGGCCTAGCAAATGCAGGTGGCTCAAGTGCATCAAAATCATAGCCCTGCATCTTATTCATTGGTTGGACAACTGAATTTGAAATCGTTGATTCTTTCCTTGCAAGTCTTGCAAAACATGGTGCTCTTGCATAATTAGAAGGACCTTCCAATTCAGCACGGTTGGTTTTTGAAGCAACAACTGAAGTTGAGTCACCCTGAAATTTTTTTGTACTATTTAAGCCAATGATAAATCATTTCAAAAGAAAAAATACATTATTAGAATTAACAATGCGAAGTATTTTTATATTAATAGGAACATTGTAAGTACCTCTTCAACTGATGTTTGCTTCATAAAATAACCGAAGGAAGAAGTTGCTTGGCGCGCAAAATATACCTTATTGTCACATCTCCTAAGCACAGAATTCAGACTACCACTGCAGTTCTGATCATAGGGAGAGGAAATTAGATGAACAGAACAAATTGCAAACA
The DNA here is from genome assembly GCA_037974775.1 of Cicer pinnatifidum. Taxonomy (NCBI): domain Eukaryota; kingdom Viridiplantae; phylum Streptophyta; class Magnoliopsida; order Fabales; family Fabaceae; genus Cicer; species Cicer pinnatifidum. Next base: position 56,824,882 of record JBBPBR010000008.1, read on the forward strand.
GATTCAAGAAAAATAGGATAACACACATATTACTTTATAGCTTATTTAACGGAGTAAAAACATATTTTAAGTCTTATTTTATAGCAGATTATGAAACAAGAAACAAGATTAGTGGTATACTAAGAGAATAGTATAGTAATTTCTATGTGCTAATAGCAAGTGCAGCATATGGAAATTCGGAATTAATGTTCTCCAAAGAACTGATTCATTCTTCCTTGTCCTTTTGGTGGAAGAAAGAAAACACACAGATTCTATTTTGTTAATCATTTGAGTACAAATGATAAATTTAAGAAACGAAAAAGAAGAAGGAAAACTCTTAGGTTATTGAATTATGAAGTTTCTTGTAGCATATGAAAGTGTATCAATTTGATTTGGGTACTCAAACAATTACTTAATTAATTGTAACGAGCATAAAAGACATGCATAATTTGTACAACTATTAATTAATATATTATTCATATTTATTCTAAAGTCATAAAAAAATTATCAATACAAGGTAGTAATAGTTTTCATAAATGCAAATAATAAAGTGGAAGTTGCAATATTATGTTTGCATATAAGAAAGAAAACAAAAAGAGCATGATATATCATCATAGATTAGATTACCATAGGCAGAAGATGGGTTGGTGAAATCTCATCACTGGGAGCAAAGTGGGATGCAATTATATCAATTCTGCGTTTTACCAAGTGACTCTCCATGTTTAGTAAACGGTTCTTAAAAAACTTCAGCTAAATGGATAATACAGAATTGGGCAGAGAGTGTATATATGCAGGGGGAGTGATTTTTTGTGAATAGAAGATATTATTTTCTGACAAAAAAGATCAATAGTGGGGCCCATTTAATGTAAATATCTCCAAAATGAGACAGAGATTGATGCCACCAGAACTGTGCTAGGAACAACACTATTAGATTTTTTTTTAAGTAAACATTAAAGAAAATTATCATGTAAACTTTATTTGTTTATTTCTTTTTCAACTTAAGCATTCAATTTTCTAATTTCAAAAAAATGTATTAAATAGATAAATGAACGATTATATTTAAAGTGCCTACTTTGGATAATATAATCAGAGGGGGGCCTGTTATCCTTATACTACTATGGTTCATTTTAATTCCCTCCTCATTGAAGCAAAGTTCTAGAATATGTCATATACTTCCGTGAATAATGAATATCTTAGGTACCTTATATTCATGTACTGAAAATGTATTTGGGCTGAATCAATTTTCTTAAGCCCAAAGCGAAGTCAAAATCCTCTAATGTTTAACAGTTTTTTTATTTATTTCTTTTTACAATGTTTTTCGTATTGATTTAATCATCATCATATATACAATGACAGTTGATAAAATTTTATACCGTTATACATAATTGAATTTATTAATCATAATTCACTTAAATTACTAAAATTTTATTTTCCTAAGAATCGGGCAGATTAATATCAATAAAACATAAAGATAGTTTAATTTTTCACACTTGCAAATTTATCAAAATTACACTTTTAATGAGATGAGATTACAATCAAGTAAGTAGTGTTGCTGATTTATATATCAGAAACAAAGAAAATTGTATCAAATTCAAAAATATAAAGAAAAATTTTGATTCAATAAAACAAGATAATATGCTAACAACCATGATTTTATGCTATAAAGATGACATATGAGATAAAAGAACAAAAAAAAAAAGATACAAATAAATTCTTCAATTCATGCAAAACAGAATCACTAAATTAAAATTTCAGTCATTCTCATTAAACTACTTTACAAATGTCCTCATATTCCAAGGCTTTAAGCACCCTACCTTCATATAGTCCTTTTTCTATCTGCACCTTAGCACAAAAATGATCTTTATTCATCATAGGCTTGTACTAAGTAGTACCAATAATAATGATAGGGTCCTTCAAATTTTTACAAATTCCTTTCTACATATTTTTCTTCATCAACCTCGAACCGTCACATTTTTCCTTGGGCAGATGATCCGAACTATGAAGCATGATCAGACTCAGGATAGTTAGTTCAATTGCTCAGCTCTTTCAATCTATTTCCTTATCTTTAAAAAAACTTTATCTCACATGCAAACTCTTATTGTGTCTTCTTTGTTAAGTTTTGTTTCCAATTCATTTAAAGCTTTAAATTAAAGATATAAAAAAGGGATTTGGATACAAAAACTATTGTACCAAATTAAAAAGAGCCAGAAAGAAAGAAAATGAAAACAATTGAGATTTAGTGTCTGGAAACATTGTAATCAATTCATGTTTGCATCTTCAAACCCCTTTAGCGAACATATGCTTAGTGAGGAACTAGTATGCTTGTTTCATTGGTGCAAGTATACTGTTTAAATAAATAGTGCTTGTTACATATATACAATAAAACAAAAAAAAATGTTTGCCCATTAGTAGTGTAATTCTAACACAATCCAAGTATATTTCTTTCTTTGTATATCTATTTCCTGTCTTTTATAAGCATATTAGTTTCTTTGTAAATCAACTAAACTATACTAATTTCTAAAATACCCAATTATCTACACTTTCAATTTGAGTTCATCTCAAAGGTAATGATAATAGAGTATAAATTTTAAAACTAACCTTGTCAAAAGAAAGTACAAATCTTCTTTTCGTCCCATCTTCTTAGTTCATGATAAAGAGTCCTACGAATGCGTAATTGAATTTTTGTTCCATTTATTTAAAACGCAAAGGATTATGAGAAGTTTGGCTCATATCTCATGAGTGCATTCCAATAGTAGATGATCCAACATTGTAACAACATCATCAGCATCAACAAAATCTTACACAGAAGCAGCAACATCATTTAAAGCCACACTGGAAAAAGAAAAAAGTTAGAAACCAAGTGACTAAATTAACACTGGTAACTAAGACGTATATTCATAAGTAGGGAAGGTTTAGTGTTATTTTTTCCAATATCTCAACTTAAAGCCACATTATATTTTCACTGTATATTTATGTAATCAAAAAATCACCTAATAGATGAGTTGCTAATTTTCCTTCTCAATGTACACGATAGATTAATTAAAACCTATGACTTAATAGATGGCTTTCTTTAAAACAGCACTGTAAACAAAAATAGGTTAAAAACCAAAGAGACTAAATTAGCATTTAGACTTATATTCATAAGTAAGAATATGTTGAATGTTAGTCCAACCTTGAAGCATTAGAAAAGTACACGTGTAGCATTACCACAACTTCTTCTGTCAGTATATTCTGAATCCAAATTTGAATCAATTAGCTCAAGAAGATTTCCTCTCTCTTGTAAAACATAGGCTCACATATTTCAATTTATGTGTAGAAATTAACACTACCATAAACTATCATAGAAATGTTGAGTTAAAACATGAATTTTTTTTCTTCAAATTACCTAAGTAAATAAAAATAATGCATCATCCAATCTATAATTTGTATTGCTATTTCCATCAATAGATTATGATGCAACCACATCAAAATTATCAATATGTTTGTCGATTCAGGCCACCCATTACATACTCAAGAGTTCATATAACCACTGCAAAAAAGACAAAAGACAATGATAATATGTATAGACATTTATATAGTTGAATTAAAATATAAAAATGAAAACAACACAAATTCAATAAGATTAAAGATAAACATTAAAACGATAGAACCTAATCGGCAAGATAATATTTGAAATAGAAATTTCTTCGAATTCATGCTCCAACCAAATAAAAATTATTGATCCTACTATAATTTTTTAAAATAAGATGATATATAAGTACTTATATGTTATCTAAATTAAAATATATATATATATATTAACACATGAAAAAGAAACAAATAAATTAGAAATACATGTTGAATATATTATATGACCGTGACAAGAAGTAGACACACAATTAAAATTTAAAATGAAAAATAAACAAGGAACTAAGAAGTAGAGTAAAGTGAAACACAATACCAACACAATACCTTATCTTAAATAGGTACATCCAACATACACAATGCCTTATCATAAATAGGTGCATCATTTTATGAATTTGATTAAATACAATAAGCACAAATATCAATTAAAATAATGACAATGCCAAACTTTGGCCTTTTTGGATGCTTTTTTTGTTTATGTCCATTTTTCCTCGAGGCCTAATAGTTTGTATCGTATATTTTTATTGGACTTTTGGACCGTATAAAAACTAAAGTATAAAAATATATTTTGGTGAGACTTAAAAGCAAGGGGGTTTATGTGCCTTTCCCTTGGGCCTACTCTGACCTTAAATTTCTACTTTGATCTTTGATGAGTGTATTCTTCGAACGTTGTTGTGCCTTTCCCTTGGACGTTGTTGTTTTTGTTTTCCCTGTCACATATACATACGACACAATTTGACATCGTTAGTGTCATCTCATATTTATTGACAAAAAGACATATATGACTCGGTTAAAAATAATTAAGGGTGAAATTAAATCAAAAAATATAAACAAAGAAATTTAAAAATAGAAAAAAAATAAATTCAAAAATTATATTCAAACCTTAAATATATTTGATTCATAAAAAATAAAAATTATCAAACAATCTAGCTTCTATTTCATTCACACAGTTGTATCACTATCATTAAAAAAAACCTTTATAGACAATAGACAAATGCATTAATTACTATCTAAACAATCCGACAACACAATTTACTTTACAAACAGAATATCAATTTAATTTAACAATTAACACAAACACATTTCATGGATTGTATTTTATCATGTTAAATATAATCATTTTTTAGTACAAATAGAGTTTTTAACACACAATATTAAATCGGTTATCTATCCCGACTTGACAAACAAACGAATAAACGATCTAAAATTGAGATTGTGACAATTTTGTAAATATTTAAAATTAGTTTATTGTGATTATAACCATATTAAATTTAAGATCATAATAAAATTAAATAAGAAAACATATATCACAAATGCTCTCGCTATAAACCCTAAAAAGCTTTTTATTTTTTTTCACATCTCTACAACGTTCTTTTGATTCAGTGATCTACTTTAGTGACGCTCTCCTCCCTTCTTATTCGTTCTGCTTCAACTCCCTTCCTAATGTTATTGCCATCGTCCGCTCTCGCCACCTTGTGTCGTTCGTTGTTATCGTCATTATTGTCGTCACCCTGTTGTCAATTTTGTTATCGCCATGTCGATGCATTAGTTTCTTTATTTTTCAATTTTAAATTTATTTTATAATTTTTTTTCTTCATTTATACTAGTGATTGCATATGTAACTTCCCACTTTTTGAGACACTATCTCGAAATACTTTGTTTAAAATGCATTTCATTTTTTTTTTTGAAAATATTTTAATTCTCGTACAAATAAAATACATAATTACACATATAAATGCAATCAACCAATCAATAATTAGTTAGAAATCCTCAAGTATCTAAATCAAATAATTGAGTACTCAAGTTTTATGATTCAAAAATATCATACCAAAATAAAAGTACTAAAAGATTTAAACTAGAGTCTAATAGGATAAAGTCTCTAAAACTGACCATCACTACCCATCTTAGATATTAAAAGAAACACTCCATCTATTATTCATCTGAAAACTACTTTGGGTGTGGAAACAAATTGGGGACGTCACCTGTCAAATGTAAAAGTCATCTATAAATAAAAAACACATAATAAATAGACATACATATATAGTTGTTATAGCAAAAATATAAATAGATCGTATACTTCACTTAACAGTCAAAATCAAAAAGCACAAAAGATACAAATCAACCAAAATCCACAAATCCTATTTATTAGACTATATCTCAATGCATAATTCCGTAATATCACCATCATGTAGAGTAAAGAGTCCCACCATTGGACAATGTCCCACCGTTGGACAAATGTTCTTCAGAGTTTCATGTTCAGTACCCCTGAGTATTTTTTTTCTTTATTTTTGAATCACCATTAACCTCCATTCTCAATTTTGACCTAAATCTTACCCTCTTGGTTTGAAATGGGGCTAATTTATTTTTGATAGTAGAAAATTCTTTTGTAAACTGTGACCTGGGTCTCAAGATGTAAACTGTGACCCCAATTTATTCCACCACACCCAAGCCCAACGAACCGTTAATAAATTCATTAACACTAAACAATTCAAATTCTGAGTTATATAAAATTATTTACTTGTTCTGAAAATAAAGAAATATTCACTATAGAAAATAATTTTATATAACTCAGAATTCAAATTTTTCAAAATAAATCAAATTCATCTTATCAGTTCAATTTATTTGCATTCTGTCAAACTGAAATTTTAAGTTTGTCAATATATAAATCGATTTCATAAAACTCCATCCAATTTTCTTCAACTTCAACTGTTTGGTAAAATTTAAACTTCAATTGTTTTGTAAATGATCATTGAGTATTAAAGTCTTCTCGATCTTGGAATACGACATCATTCTAATTGAAGACTCAGCTTGTTTTTAGTCTTCAATTTGAGACTTATGAGTCTAAAATAAACGGGAAAAAGTACTTAAAAACACATTTCATATTAATTAACATCTTTAGCATACATTTGAATATACTAACAAACTAAAAAAATCAATGGTATATAGCCAGCATTAAACTCATTTCATAACAAATAGTTCATGAATATATCAGAATTTGATTTTATGATATTATACTTCAATTCTAACTTATGACAACAAAAACGGACAAAATAGGCAGCATCAAACTCATTTTTTAACAAATAAAACGAGTGCTGAAGGAACAATTCCAAAATGATAACGTTTATATAGGCCAAAAGTTTTAAGAGAACATGCCCTATATTTAGAAATCAGTATGCTAATTAAGCAATCCGGCATTCTGCAAACAATCTACATAGCCGATTTACATGTCTAATGCTCAAAGTTGCAGTACAATAACTTCCCCCATAACACAAATGTTGTTCCAGCATAACATTCTCATCACAACATAAAGAAAACCCTAATAAGGTAATGATTCAAGGTTGTACAAGCAACAATTACTTCCAAGGTACGAGCTGTTATAAAAATTCCGACGTCCATATCTTCAAAGCTCCAGCAAGAAGAAACCTGACACAATTTGAATGTATTTAGAAAACAGTAAACAATAGATATGTGAGTTACACACAGATCAATCAAGAAAAATAAGGCCTACTACGAGATGAAGTAGGACAAACATATACTAAAGACTCAAGGTATTCTGTACTACAGTGATGTTAAATTTTACAATTACTATTACTTAATGGACAATGAGTGGAGTCATTTAGTATTTTTGTACTTCGGGGAATAAGATATATTGCTGGTTGAGTGAGGGCTCATCATCGTCTCCTTGTGCCAATGGTTACAGACTTTAAAGAATAAGATATACTGTTGATGGGTTCCTCTTACAATAATTTACTGAATCATAGTCTCAAGTTCATCAGATTTTCTTAAATGTACAAAAGCTTATAATTTAACAAAAAATAGAATCAATGCCATGTCATATTATTGCCAATTATAAATTCTCAATAAGATTCATCCTCGTCCTAACAATCATGGAAAAAGAATAAGCTTGCCCTTGCAGCAAACATCCTATCCTCAAGGTCTGAAAACCATTAGCACAATGGGAGGGGATGATTATAAAAACTCATAAAGAAACCAAGCAGTTGAAAAAAGCTCCCTGGTTCACAGGCCATATTCCCAAGAGAAAATACTATGGCTGAAAAAATAAAATTTGTTATTGATATACTAAGTGGGTCAACAAAAGTTGATGTATTTAGTCTAAATTTGGGACCAAATACATCAACTTTTATTGACTCACGTTTATTTATAAATAGGAATAGAGGGAGTACATACCAGGCCCATCTAGTGAGAGGACCATTTTTATGACAGAAGTAAAGATTAAGTTATTTAATGGTCAGATACTCAGATGATAATATGTTCATGTCTTAACCATTCTGATTTGATACAATGATCGTAACTTACTCATTTCACTCTAACATAAAAAAGACTTTATCCCTTGATGTCATACACACAAATATACAGATTTATATGTATGCACGGTTCTACTATGCAGGATAGCAGAACAATGATTTTAACATTTTGTAGGAGTGATGACGTAAATGCTGCAACATCTACATGCCACAGAAAACCCGTATTTAATTAGAGAATTCTATCAAATTAATAGGACAACCTCAAGGCTCCAAATCCAAACACAACCCTGTTGTCTATCTATACTAGAAAATCCCTTAGCATTGCACATCGAAGACTCTACACGCAACACTAGAGAATCCAAATATTTCCCAAGATTTTTATGATACCTACACAACCTTCCAAACACCCTTTACATGCAAAGAATAAGTAATTCACATATGAATTCACGGCCAACATAAACACTGATTTTCTAGAGAGAAGTAATCTCAATAACAAGTTTCTCGACAGTGGAAAAAGAACAAAGTTACTACAAAAATCACACTGTTTCACACAAATTATAGAAGAAATCAAATGCAAAAAACGAGGCTGAAAATGGGAGAAAAAAGAGATCCTTGTTTGTCAAAGAGAATAATTTTAAGATCAGAGGCAGGTAAGTAGCTTCACCTAAAGGCATGTCCTTATATAACTAATTAAACTCTCCCTCTGTATTAGTGCACTTAAAGATGATAGATAAATGCATCTGTAATATGTACCATAACAAAATTTGTGCAAAGGATTACACTTTACTACAATGTACCCTTAAGTGCAGTCCAGTACCTAGACACACCTAAACCTTTATTTTATCTTTTAGATCCATGATTTCCTTATCCTTAATAAGTTGCATAGTGCATTACTTATTAAAACAGAATTGAAGTTTAAATTCAATTGAACTTCACCCATCTTTGCTAACTCTACCAAAATCAGGTGTGGATTGAATAATATTTGCAAATCTAGTTGAATTTCCATCGAAGTTAAACCCTTTACTTGGATATAAATTAAATTTCAACGTCGTGGAAATCAAATTGGACATAGAAACTGCACTGACAAAGCTTTCAATTAGTCTAACTACAATAAGATTAATATATTATCAACATGTTCATTCATAGTCTTAAATACTTCACTTTACTTGTGCATAGACAAAAAATTATCAAACAGCATCTCTACAATATATTGAGTAAAAACACTGAAGACTTCTCTTAATACCAAACTGATATTCTACATATGGTGCAAGGGTTAAAATATGTCTATTTTCCATAATTTTTTAAAACTCAGTTTGTTTCACTCTTCTACATATGCTACGTTAAATTTATAAGGTAAATTCCAGGTACAAAACAGAAATGAATATCTAATTCCAATCGAGAAAACAATATACATATATATATGAATATTGTTTTCTTAATTGGAATTAGCATATTCATTTCTGTTTAGTATCTGGAATTTACCTTATAAATTTAACTTAGCATATGTAGATATGCTAATTCCAATCGAGAAAACAATATACATATGAATCTGCAATCATATATATATATATAAAAAAAAAAATAAAGATTGCAGAATCATACTACAAGAATTCTTAAGCCAACTCACATGAAACCATTTTAACTCCATGTTTACAAGTGAGAACCAACATACAGCATCAAAATTTAGCAGAACAGTATGCAGAGAAAAAATTGAAACCCGATTGAACTTATAGGTCTAAATCACTCAATCAAAAACAATCAATACTTACTGTTTAAGCTTCCATGTGTATTCAAATTTTGAGGGTTAATCGTTCCTGGACTTTTTACCACTGCTAACCACTTCTTTCATACTTTAATTCAATGATTTAAACCTTTAATTAGTGATTCAAAAGCATGTTATTAAATTCTTCTAAAACCCTCCATGCAAGCATTTTTCTAGTCACAACAAGTTAAGATTGCATTAACATATGCTACACTCTTGTAACATTTCTACTCATAAAAATACAGCCGAAACACAATCAAGAAAAAGAGCAGGAACCCAATGTACAAATCCAATTCAGTAACTCAAAGCATAATCATGAAGAAAGAAGAGATTTGTTCTACACTCAAAGAGAAAGATAGTTAAACAAACACAGACACGTTATCATCATCCATTTCAGCAACAGAAACAAACATACCAAATCGATTTTACCATTACTACTGTTGCTGTTGTTGATTTGGAGCATTTGGTGGAGGTGGCATTCCGGGTCGAGGTGGACCGTAAACAGGAACACCACTTCCAGGAGGAGGAGGCATTCCGGGACGAGGCGGCGGAGCTTGCATTCCAGGGCGAGGAGGAGCAGGAGGTCCTCTCACCATCTGTCCAGGAGGAGGTGGGCCCATTGGTCTCTGTCCATACTGAGGAGGCGGCATAGAGAATTGCGGCGGAGGACCACCAGGTCTTGGAGGAGCAAATTGTCCAGGCGGCATAGGCGGAGGAGGACCCCTCGCCATTGGCGGCGGACCTTGTCCAGGATATGGCATCTGACCAGGCGGACGCATAATCGGAGCTCCACCAGGATACGAACCCGGTGGCGCGTTAAGCTGTGGTGGACGCGAGATCTGCGGCTGCATCATACCAGGAGCAGGTCCCCCAACACCACGAACCGGACCGGAGAGACCAGGTTGAGCTTGAATAACGGGAGCCGGAGGAATACCTCTGCCGGCGGCACGACCAATTCCGGGACCAGCCAATGCCGCGGCATTAACAGCCTTGGAACGAGACTCTTCAGGAGGTGGAGGACCTTCGACAGTCATAGAAATAACCTCTTCGCCGCGGAGGAGGACGAGTCCGAGTGTACGGCGATCTTCACGCTCGCCATCGGTGGTTTTCTTTCCCTTTGCCGGTGGAAGCTTGCGAAACTCTTCACAGTCACCGAGGACGAGATTCATGTGGCGATCGAAGGCCATGAATTTCCCGACTAGTTGACGACCGTCTTGAATTGTTACTCTCATGCGGTAGTTGATGTATTGAAGCATTTTGGAACTCTTAGACATCGACATTGTTACTGTTTTGTTGATTCTCAAACCCTAATTCTACGAAGAAGAAGAAGAAGTTTGAGTTACTTGAGTATGATTCTAGGGTTTTAGATAAATATACGAGAAATGAGAGTTTAGAACTCCATGAAAATTTCGGGTGACCCGAACACGTTAGTTTAACCCACCCACTCAGCTTCCTCTATATATATGGTCCATAATAAAGAAAGCGGGCCAAGGCCCAATAAATTATTAAAACATAACATTAGCTTGCCGGCGAACTTCTTTATTTCATAGAGAGCTGGTAAATGATCATGGTATCATTAATTTTAAATTTTATTATTGTTATCTTATTTTGGGAGGAAAGGTCGCTACTATATTTGGTGGAGACTATAGACAATAAGCTCTTCACACATTTGGGATTATTGTGAACTTCTCAAACTCAGTGAAAATCTCGAGATTACTTCTTAATTTATGTTGTGAAAATAGACAAAAAGTAACTTTTTGTGTTCTAATAACTGCTGATTGATTTGAGAGAACAAAAAAATTCTTTAGATGGATAAATTTTTGTACCTCAAACAACTTTGTTGCAGGGGATGTAATTAAGTTTTAGTTTTCATTGGTTAATCCTCACTATATTGTTCATGTATTTAAAATCAATGAGTGATTTCCTTATGATTATGTAGTAATATGACTTTTAGATCGTTATGTGCGATTGTGCGCTTTGAATCAAATTTATCTTTTCAAAACAATTTAATTTTTCCATTAACGTTGTAGCTTTTTAGTTTGTATCTTACAATTATTTTTTTTCACAATTATATCACAAAAATGAGAATAATTGGTAATAACATATTTTTTGATTAATTCTTTCAATTAAGTAAATTATTTGGATAGTTTTTTAATACTATGACATTGTATTGTATTTGCATTTTAGATTATTTATTTTTTGAAACGCAATCGTTAAAAATGCAGCCTATTAATAATCGTAAAAATTCGGCGGATCCGAGCAATAGCACAAATATGTATCTTACTAGTTCTCAAAAGAAATAGAGAGCATCATTAATATAGTTTCATGTGTATAAAGTCGGTAATTGTTTATTTTATGTTATAAATTTTAAATTTTAAATATATGTGTTATAATATTTAAATTCTAAATACAGTTTCATGTGTTTTGTTTGTTGGTTCCTTCGTTTTAAATGACTTCCACATATCACAAACCTTTGACAAAGGACAACTAAAGAAAGATCTACTTATGTTCTCTTGAGTGTTTGCCTTTCTTATAACATATCATGTCCCACAATGGCACTTTAGCATTTTACTATTGCTCACTTAATCTTTATTGATCCTAGCGCTTGAGGAAGTTGTTGATGGTTTGGTTTGTCTAACTTTGGATAACATGAACCCCTCACCCATCATCTTTACCTTTGTGACTTCAGTGAATTTTTAGCATTTAAATGAAACAACCACTTTGTAGTAAAGAAACCTGAAAAATAACTATGTAATTTTTATTGTCACGCTAATTTCACTGCTGCATACATGAAAGTCATTTAAAAAGGAATTGAATTATCACATCATGAACTAACATCACAACATATTCAAAAAATAAGAATGACAAACTATTTAACTATTTCACACATATAAATACTAACAAGTAATCCAATAACATTAATAAATAAAAAAACAATTATAGAAATATTCAAATAATTAAAAGTGAGAAATCTGTTTTATCGCATAAATTCTGTTTTTTAGTCACTTGTTAGCCAAACCATGTTACAAAATTCGAGGACTATTGACGGATGGTTAGAAATTCAGTGTCTCATCTCAACCTTTTTTAACTTTGAAAGTTGAAAACAAAGAAAAACCCCACAACAAACTGTACATGTTATTCATCCACCGTAGGAACAACCTTTTCCACTGTTTTACAACTTTTCCAAGTTAAGATTCTAAGGGATCAGCATTCCTTTCGTCCATTACCCTTTGTTTTGTTTTCAATCATTACTTCAAATCACTCTTAGCAAATTATTGCACAAACCTTTCAAGATCTCTGAGGGCATCACATTCACACTCACACCAAAAGCCATATCACAAACACATCCTTTTCTCACATAATATAATAGTGTTCAGTCTGTGAGACTTCGTTTCACGGTTCTGACACTGAACACACACAGAAAGATCTCTCTTTTCATTCTTTGTTTCGTTTCACTTCAATTATTTAGTAACCCATTAAGGTTTTGGTCGGAAAGTTTAGTTTTTTAGTTTAATTCTATCCACCCCATCATTGATCATGATGATCTCCACTGTCAAACAACCTAGTATATCGATCATAGGTTCCAATGTTGTTCTCCGGAAAAAGGGTCACTCACACTCCATTGTTTTGCCTTTTATATCAAGAGAAAAACCTCAGAGATGCATTGTTTCAGTGCAAAAGCCACTTCACCTTTCTTGTGTTGGTGTTGAGAATTTTGTTGGGTCAGTGAGAGGTGAAAGGAGTGATTTTGTTACATGTGAAGCTTATGAAGCAGATAGATCAGAAGTTGAAGGTGTTGGTGCTACAGCAGAGGCTGCTAAGAAGGTGAAAATTGGGATATACTTTGCAACATGGTGGGCTTTGAATGTGGTTTTCAATATTTATAACAAGAAGGTTTTGAATGCTTACCCTTACCCTTGGCTTACTTCAACTCTCTCACTTGCATGTGGGTCTCTTATGATGTTGATTTCATGGGCCACTAGGATAGCTGAGGCACCTAACACTGATCTTCAGTTTTGGAAGACTTTGTTCCCTGTAAGTAAATTTGTTTTTGTTTGTTTCCTCAGGAAAAAAAAAAAATTGAAAGCAAGTTGTTGTTTCATATACTATAATCTATATGTTCTGATAAAATAAAAAATAAAAATAATTTTGGTGCTCTCTTGTATATCTATGTGGTTTGACTTTCAGACCCATTAGAGTTGGATTAGGATATGGAGCTGGTTTGACTTGACCACCAAACGGGTCCTTAGAGTTTGATTGATTCAGGGGAGAAAAAGAGAAAATTCAATTCATTTAAACTATGTAAATCAATCGGGTGGAGTGTCATTTCATATGTGATATTGCTTTTTTTTTTTCAATGGTGGAAATTTTATGTTTTGAAAAAGTAAATTGATAAATTCACTTTACATGGATTGAAAGAAATCTTAAACACAGCAGTTTATGATTTTTCCTTTTTACTTTTATAACTGGATAGGGATCATAGTGTTTACTGTTTTTTTCCCCTTCAAGGTGGCTGTTGCACATACAATAGGACATGTAGCAGCAACAGTTAGCATGTCAAAAGTTGCAGTGTCATTCACTCATATTATAAAGAGTGGAGAGCCTGCTTTCAGTGTATTGGTTTCAAGATTTCTTTTGGGTGAGACTTTTCCAGTGCCAGTCTATCTGTCTTTGATTCCAATCATCGGTGGATGCGGACTTGCTGCTCTTACAGAGCTCAATTTCAACATGACAGGTAAAGAAGCTACTTTTATTTATTTTGACAAATAAACATAATAGAAAGTTGAAGATAGGAGGATAAACTGGCTTGTGAAATTTGAATTTCAACTCAAAAAAGAGAATTTGATGCTAAGTTATTGAATCGAACGAAGTTAATATCACATCACAAATATCCCCTCTTTTTAGCAATATATAAGTACACTTTTTTTCACAAATCATGCATTAGTTCAACCACAATTGCAAAGGATGATTTACAATCCTATACTTGGGTGCATTGCATATGGCATTAGTGGTGGTTTTGATGAAATGTATTTCTCATATTTTTTAATTTTCTTTTCCTGCAAAGATTCAGTCACTCCCTCCTGACTTTGATTTCACAACTGCATGCTTCCTTTTTTCAGGTTTTATGGGTGCTATGATATCAAATTTGGCATTCGTATTCCGTAACATCTTTTCGAAAAAAGGCATGAAGGGAAATTCGGTCAGCGGAATGAACTACTACGCCTGTTTATCTTTGCTGTCCCTGTTAATTCTCACACCTTTCGCATTTGCCGTGGAAGGACCGCAAATGTGGGCAGCCGGATGGAAAACAGCCCTCTCTCAAATTGGACCTCAATTTATATGGTAACTGCTAGATGTTTTCGCAATCTGATTCTATTGCTATGCATATATTTTGCTTACTATTACTGTTGTAATCATCTTATTTCATAATTCTTCTCTATTTCTGTAATAGATGATAGTTGATGTCTTGAAATTCTCATAAAACTATTGTCAGCATCTCTTGTTTTCCTTTTTAGCAATGCCAACTTATTATGATATTGTGCAAATAGTTTTGGCTCCGAAATTGATGAGACCCAATACTAATGTGTATGAATTTTGTATCAGAAGATAGACTTGAGTTTTTTTTTTTTCTTCTGAAAGCTTATGCACTTCTTCGTCATATGATTAATTGTATGGTGGCTAATTGTGCACGACGACAGGTGGGTGGCAGCTCAGAGCATATTTTATCATCTATACAATCAGGTGTCATACATGTCTTTGGACGAGATCTCTCCATTGACATTTAGCATTGGAAACACGATGAAACGTATATCTGTTATAGTTTCTTCAATCATTATCTTCCACACACCGGTTCAGCCTGTCAATGCTCTTGGAGCTGCTATTGCCATCCTTGGAACCTTCTTGTATTCACAGGTACTTTCTGAATCATAACATTTTTATTAGTGATATTGATAACATTTGATAAAAGCTAACATGCCCTTTGGCTATATCACACACTAGTTAAAGAGAAATGAAAACATATACAATGTTCATAAACTATACATAATGCAAGAAAAAGTGTTTGAACTATTTACATATGAGTGTTCATAAACTATCATAAAGAACATATTGAAAAAAGTTGATAGCAGTTTACTGATATGTCATAATAAGCTATTTTTATAAGTTTTCATGAACACTGACGCAAATGTTTGTTGAAGATTTGGAGTAGATAAGTCCGGTCAAGTTATTCATATAGGAATAACAACGTTGATCGGTTCTATATTTAACTATTTATATTTATCATTCTTCTCATTCCTGCAGGCAAAGCAGTAGCAGTGTTCTTTTAAAATTTTGGTCATACTCAGTTGCAGATTTTGGTAATGACTATGGTGCTGATGTATATAATAGTAATATTGTCCTTTCATGGATGATTAGTTTTTCATTATTTCTTTTTAACAAGCTGAATCTTCCTCTACAAATAAGTAGGTGTGCTTAGTAAATAATCCAATTATGATTTGCATAATAATATGTTAATGCTTTCCTACACTAGTGAAGGTGCAGGTTGGTGTTTATTTTAATTTAATTTTAGTATAGTCTTTCATTGAAGGTAGTTAATTGTATGTTGGTCATGATTAGCTAACTTACAATAATTGTATAAAGTGTATCCTATTATGGTTATCGATTTGTGTTTTTGGTTTTAGACACAGTAAATATCATCATAATTAGCTCGCATAAATGCAAGTTTCTTGATTCAAACTCATGACAAAATGCAATATAAAATGAATCATAACATTTTTTGGTTTTAAACTCATGACATTTATTGAATCAAAAAAAATTGGACATTTTTTATCGAAAAAAATCAAAAAAAACTTGATTTCTGGAAAAAAAATCAATTCCTTTTTTAAAGAACTACTAAGTCCACAAAATTTTAAGGGATTTTTAGTGTGGGCTTTGTTTTTCGGAGCTTTTTAAATTATTAATTTTTTTGACCCCTCCAACATGTAGGTTGAGGCCAATAATTAAGGGGTTTGTCAAATTAACAACTCTAGTTGTGAGACAAAGAAAGTGGTCGTTGGGTCCATAATTTTCTTACCTATTTGAAAATTTATTATTTTACTTCCAAATCTTTTTTGTCCTCAAATTTTATTCAAATTTATTAATTTAGAAGGGTATTTTATATATTCGGATTAGTCAATTCAAATATATATTTTTATGTATTTAAAAATATTAAGAGTGAGAGAAAACACAACCTATTATTTTTCTTTTTGTGTTATTTTACTTACCTAAATATATCATAAACTTGCAATTATATATATATATATATATATATAATCAAAGCTTAATATAATTTAAATTTCTACAAATACATAATTATTTTTACTTTTAGTCTCGGCAATTTTTTTATTCTTATTTTAATCCAGATATTTTAAAAATAATAACTTTTAGCCCATTGTAAATAAAACAAATTTGATGATCTAGAGAATGATATTGTAATCTCTAGAATTAGAGTTTCACTATTCTTAAATATTAATTAGTGTTTGTGAATGATATGCTATATAGTAATATTAGATTATACAAGGTGCAAAGTTTTGATTAGAGGAGGTCCCCTTTCTAATGAATGAAAAACAAGACAAAAAATTACTAGTAAGCTGGATAATGGAAATGCAAAGAACCAAATATTATTGTAATCTCCCTCCTTATCTCTTCCTTTCCTTTAGGAACATTGATGCGATCACATTTCTTTCACAACACATGTACCATTAAGTATTAACTACCAATAAATGTAGCTTTGGTCTCATCTACAACAAGCCAACTAAACTAAGAAATTATACAAGTTACAACCAAAAAATTAAGTCACAACATTCAGATTCACTTCACCTTCTCATAAAAGAGTAAGCCGTCGTTTTAAGTCTTGAAATTATACACGTCAATCAATTAAGTATTATTTCGTAAATTTTAAATTGATTGGCATTTATGATTTCAAATACTAAAATAAAAGTTTTGCACTTAATAAATATAAAATGTAGCCAAAATAGACTAAAAGAAACATGTTAATTAGGTTCCTAGACCTAGGTGCTAAATGGTGATTCATCAAAGTCAATATAAAAAAGAGTACATGTTTTCTTTAAGAAAATAATGAAACCTTGAGATGAATATGAGTCCCTTTTCATTAGCCATAAATCAAACATTTACAATCTTTTCTTTTTACTTTAAGTACATACTTCTAAATAAAGTAAGAATAATCATAATAAAACAAATAATTGTCACTATAAACTAGTTAAAATTAGAATTTTTTCATTATCAACGTACTGATTATA
>JBBPBR010000008.1:56851596-56879625 GCA_037974775.1 Cicer pinnatifidum
TTTTTTTGTTAATATCTTCGATCCAAACTATAATATTTATAAAATTAATTAAATTAAATGTAATAAATCAAGATTATTTTTTTCTTAAATTATATGTTGTTGAATATCCTTAGTCAAATATTTTGTTTTGATAAATATTTACACCATTGATTGGAAAGTTTGTTTAGCTAATACTTTGTTTGACATGAATATGCAAGGTTTTTCATTAGCCATAAACTCTAAATTTAAAATCTTTTCTTTTACTTTAAGCACATAATAACTGGCCATTCTCTTTCTTTTCTTAATTTAAAAAACTTTAAAATTAATATTTTCTTTTATAACGAAAAGCTTGATGATTTCTATTTTCTTTTATAAGAAAAAGGATCTTCAATTACTCTGATATAGATAACTCAAATAATTGGAGTCTCTTGCAAATGTGGTCCGGCTATGACCCCTAATTAGTGTCTCAATTGTTTTACTTTTATCCATTATTTATGGCTTGAAACAAAGCTGAAATAATCCACCGTAATATGCATGTCATTATTTCATTTATGAAATGAGACTAGTTAAACTTTCGTATAAGGGACTAATAAAAATCAAACTTACTATTATACACAAGACTAGTTTTCCATGTACATGTTTAACGAATAAAATTATGTATTCATATTTTTCACATCTTCATCTCCCATTGTTTCTAACTTTCTAAACATATTGACAATTTATTTAAGTAAATATATTATTGTTTGAGTCATATAGAAAAATACTATCAACTTTAGATCTATTTGATCACAATATTCAAATTCTCATCACCTTCTCATAAAAAAGTAGATCACGGTTTTAAGTCTCAAAATTATAAACATCAATTAATTTAAAACATTAAATTTACGAAATATTAAAATGTATGCCGTCAATCTAGATTCTCCTCAAGTTTTCTAATTTGTAGGCAAAAATTCTCTGAAATAGTTAATAAAAAAAACATTTGATTGATTTTAAACAATTTGAAACAACCACTTGCTATTTGGTAAATTTAAAATTTGAATTTACAAATTCAAATATTAAAATGATGACCTAATAAATCTACAATCTAGCCAAAATGGATAAAAAGTAACATGTTAATTAGGTACCTACACCTAGGTGCTAAATGGTGATTGATCAAAGTGAATAAGAAAAAGACTGCTTGTTTTCTTTCTTCTTATTTTTTTTCTTCCAATTTTCTTTTTTGTATTCTTTTTATTTTCCTATCTTGTTCTGTATGTACAAACACTGGAATAAACGTAAAGAACAATTTAAAAGTCAATAATGGGTTCTCCAACTTTCAAATTTCGTTCAACCGTCCAAGGCAAGTTAAAGAGCTTGGCCATTATAAACTTAAAAATCTTATTGACATTTATATTGTGTGTTGCACTTGAAAAGAAAAGTGTTGCCTTCATTGCCCTTGCATATGCCCTTGCCTGTGTCATAAGTTAATTCAATTTTGAAAAGCCAAAGAATATGGTAAAAAGTATACACTTTATTCAATGCAATTAACTCTTAATTTGTATCCCAAAAAAAGTAAAGTAATGAATTGTGAACATCACTCATCTAACTTTAATCCACATGCATGGAAGATCCAAAATGATTAAATACTCAAATTCATTCTTTAAATTATAGGATCACTATTTCAAAATATTCTTAAATTTGCAAAAAATTGATAAATTTTGTCCTTCCATTAATAAATATCTCGATAAATTTAAAACTACGTAAATAATATGAAATATATTTGATAATATATTTTTATAAAGAGATGTCTTCATTAACTTTTTTAGAATTCCAGCTATAATTTGAAAATGATATTGATAATATGATAAATTAAGTTGATAAAATTGTACAATTTCAAGAATTAATTTTTGTATTAACTTTCTCCACAATAAAATATGCTAAATGCACAAATAGATATAATTGGGATATTCTTTTTTACCTTAAATATAAACAACTATAAATTAATAAATATTAATATATTTAATCTAATATTTTTTTTATCTTAAATATAAGAATGAATAAAAATTATTGTATTTGATAATTGGACCAAATGATAAAATATATTAACGTTGGAATACCAAAAGTTGCTTAAAATATACGTTAATGTTGTAATTATTATTCAATTACCTGTGTTACAATTGTCCATTGTAAATCTGGGGGAAGTCTAACAAAATCATCAAATTTGGTTCCTATTAAAATTGGAATTGCAGTCTGCAAGTGAATAACATTATCATCAGAAATTCATCAAAAATAATATATCAAATTTGAAATATTATTTATTAGCTTAATTATCTTGATATCCTAAATCAAACTTATAAATAATCATCTCCAATCTCTGTCAGTGTCACGTGTTACTGAAAAATTAATTTCACTTGCAACTTACCACCCACCCATAAAGGCTATTAAAGTTTCATCATTATAGTAACATAGTACTAATTGTAACCATTATTTGCAAGTAAAATAATAATAATAATAATAATAATAATAATAATAATAATAATAACCATTTTATAAATTTGAACTACCTCAAAGCATTTTCTTAGTTCAAATGATTTTCGTGTGAAAACTGAAAAGCAATTGGAGCTACACTTTATTCCGTGTCATTTACTTTACCAAAGAAATAAATAAAAAATTACACAAGAAATTTTTTAGTAACCGAAAAAGTATTAACCAAGTAAAATTAAGTAATCACTTCCTAAAAAAAGCAAAATTAAGTAATAGTACCTGATTCCACTTTCTTGCTTCATTATACCATCCAACAACACTGTACAAACACATAAAGTGCAAAAATTTGAGAAATAATTATATCTATATTCCTATAAAACTTATAGATAAAAAGATATAGTAATGTTTTCCGAGCTTACCTATTTAATGTTGAACGACTAGTGAGATCAAACATAATCAAAAGAGCAACTGCATCTTTACAAGCTATGGGAATTTGATCCAAGGACTTTTTGTCACCTAATTAAACCCCACATAATTATTTTCCATCAAACAACTAATTTAAAAATCAAACCAATAAAAGAAAAAAGTGAAAAACAAACCAAAAAAAAAAAAAAGGGAAATCTAAAATTAAAATGTACTTAGAACATGGAAACAAAGAAAAAGGAAAGTTAAACAAAATTAAAGCACCTGCTACATCCCATATACAAAATGAAATTCTGGCTCCTTTAATAGATAAAGTTTTGTCCATTAGATTCAATCCTTCCATTTGCAAACTCCTCTTTTCTACCTCATTCCCTACATATTTAATCTGACAAAAAAAAAAACATAGAAAAATTAAAAAACACACATGTATCTAAAAGCTCAGAAATAGGAGAAAAAACTATAACAAATGACAAACAGAAAATAAAACATCTAAAAACTCCAAAATTTTAGGAAAAAACTTAGACAAATAACAAACAAAAAATAACATTATGAAGGTAATATGTTTCATTCCAATCAACTTCCTAACACAACTCAATCCAACATAGTTAACACTAAAAAAAATAAAAATTTGCAGTTGACCCTTTTCAACATTCATGATAAAGTTGAAAACTTGCTTACCAAAAAAGTAGTTTTTCCAATATGACAATCACCCAACAAACTGATCTTGAGATTAACCAAATCAGAATCCGAGCCATACCCATTATTTGTCTGTTGTTGTTCTTGTGAGAAACCGTCGTCAACGGTGGTCGCCGGCGACGGAGACGGCGGAGAAGATGAAGAAGAAGAAGAAGAATGACGGAGGTTTAATCTTCGATATTGAGATGGTCTTGGAACAGAACAAAGCATGAATCTATTCCAAAAGAATCGAAAAAAGTGTCCAACGAAAGATACCCTTTGAACAATACCCCATCGAACATCGACCTGAACGATTTTCCGGCAGAGTTGTGACATCTTTTTAGTTGTTTCTTGAATCACTTTTGCCATTGAGATTTGTTTCTCTATTTTCTTTAGACATAGAAGAAGACAGAGACGTTGAAATGTAGCTATCTTTTTATTCTTCTTCTTCTTTTTTTTCTTTTTCTTTTTATTTTGTTGTTGCTATTGTTGATGAGGTGTTTGGTTTTTCGGTCCCATAAGAACAATATTTCACACAGAGGAAGGACCAAACTAAAGTAGACATGTAGAAGAGGTTGTTGTTTAATATAAGGGACAGTTGACCCGTTTTTGTGTTTTTTTTTTTGTTTTCAATTTTGTTTCCCAAATGCTCCCTATAGCCGCCTTATTTGAAACTACCTTGGAATGGGTAATTTGGTAATTCTCACACGAAAAGAGTTCTATTACATTGGTTATGGACTTCAACTTCTTTGGTGAGGGTTTCAAGATTAGGAGTTGTGGATCAAAAGTGTGTTTAAAAGGTTATTAAGTTAAATCCACGATTAATGATTTCATGAAAGAGATTCAGGGCGTGAAACAAGTGTTTGATATTTTAGTTATTTATGATTTGGTTGAGAACATGATCTTTAGTTGTTATCTATTAAAAAATATAAATTTAATTATAGTTTTAGTTTCAATTTTTTTTTTCATTTTCAAATTTAATTTTCTCATTTATAAATCCATGATTTTATTCATTCAATATTTAAAATGTTATATATTTTCTCTACCTATGCATTTGGTTTAGATTTTTTTCCCTACAATGTGACAATTGAGATACTTTTGTGACAACCGCATTGATGAAATGAAAATCCACCTAGATCATGTTTTTCATCAAATTTAGTTAATTTTATGATATTGATTAATGTATATTTTGATGAAATATAAATAATTTGTGAACTGAAAATTCACTTAAAGCATATCGAGTAAGTTATTAAATATACATTTCTTATGTCGTGTCGTCAAAATCCATTCTAAAAATATCAAATACTTTAAAAATTTGAGTCCAAAATAGTAAATTTAGAAATACAAAGATTAAAATTGTAAACCACTTAAAAAATTAAAAATACATTTTAAACAAAAATATAAGTTGATAGCAACCATATCAATAAATTACTATTTGAATTGAGAGAGGGAGAATACTTCAACTTAGCTATTAAATAACACATCAATTTTAAGTTGTAGAATTAATAATGCCCACATTTTAGGCGGATATTTATTAAACATTAGAGTTTTTTTATGAGAAATACTTGTATAATCACACTATATTGAGGACGTATATAAAAATACATATAATTTAATTATTTAAAAATATTTATTATTTAATTTTTTCTCCTTTTACATTTTTGTGAATGTCTTCAAATCTACACAAGACTGGCTTGTTATTTAGTTATTTTTTTACAAGACATAAGAGCAATTTTTTTTTACAGGATTAGGAGAGCAAAACATGTAACGACCCACTATGTATATATAAAAAATAAAAAGTAATATATATTATGATATCATTGTCGAGATGGACTGAGCATCTTATGAGATCAATGTGTGGAATTTTTAGGTAAAATAAGGAAACTTGTGTCATAATTTCTTGCCTAATCCTTATGTCACTTAAGAATAATTTATGTGACTGATAATATTAGGTAGGAATTTATTTTATTTCCAAAACTTAATTGAGATATAATATGTGCTGTTGATTAGTCTTATCACTCGATTATTAGTTTATGGATGAAAATGAGGAACGGCAAAAACGAATTTAACTAGGATTGGAGTTTTGTTCCTGATTGTGAATAAAAAATTAGACGCATATACTTGGTCGTTTACTCGTTTTGATCGATGCCATATTTTAATCATTTTGTTTTGTTTTTTTTGTCAGATTTTAATAATTGCTTCTTTTGTTTTTGATAAATTTAATAATTGGTTTTATTGATTATGTTTCTCATTAAAAACATGTAAAAAAAATTCAGAAGCTTGTTAGAGTACTTTATATGTCACACAATATGCTTATAAAAAATATGTCACACAATATAAGTTATTTTTAATAAATAAATATGTGTTAAGAAAAATAATTGATTTTATAAAATTAAGATTAAGATTTGTTTTTTAAAACTATCATTCATTAATAGTATGAAAAAATTGCATAATTTCAAACTTGTTTTAGTAAAGAATAATAAATAATAAGAGGCTCTTAGGTAAATTTAGTTTTTTTCATTCATATTTTTTTCATATATTTTTTTATTGTAATTCTGTTATCTAAATATATCATTATTTAATTTTTTTATTGTAGTGTAATGTTTTTGTACAATATTTATTTTAGTTTAAATTAATATATTTATTTTAATTTAAATTAATATATTAATTTTAATTAATTATAAATTTAAATAAATAATTTTAATATTGTTAATGTTACAAATCCAGATGCATATATATTTTTGACACTTATATTTTATTATATTTATAGACATATTATTATTTTATATTATAAAATTATTTTATAATAATAACTTAAATATTATGAATTTATTTTTAAATTTATTGTTTATGTTTTTATCAAATTTGATTTATATATTATATCTATCTTTTATACTATTTAAATAGATAAATATCCATACGACTATCAACACTCCAAATTAATAACGAATTATTTGAAATCTGCTCTCATTGGTGGATCTGAATCAAGTTAGTATAATCAATCTACTTGATATATAAAGCAAAAAGCTGCTGCAATGTGCAAGCCTGCACTCTTTCTTTCTATCTTTTCCCTTGCACCAAAACGGATTATTAAAATACACAACATTGTTTTTACTAATAAACTACACACAACATTGTATAAATAAAATTAGTTCTTGTTAACAAATCTCATTGAGGTATTTATTATAATTAAAAGTAAAAGTTTTGTATTAAACATAATAAATTTTAAAGAATTAAAAATACAGTGTTTAATTGATTTATAGTTTATATTTTTATATTTGGTCCTTAAAAAAATACCTAAAGCATTTGTTGACCTTTTGCCATAAAATTAATCATAGCTCATACTAATATGTCCAAGATTTACGAATCACATTATCGAATATGAGCATGCAATTTATTATTTATTATTACCTCACACTCACCGAGGTGTGAGAATAGTGGAAAAAAAACACACACAAAATGGAATTATTGATACAAAAAATTTAAGGGAAAAATATTAATAATGAAGTATAATTAGAAAGAAAAAAGAGATTAAAGGCCTATACTCTTAGTATAAAAAGTTATTTTGTACTGATAATTAATTCAATTTTAGTTTTTAATTTTAAGAATTTATAATATAGTGTAGCAAATTAAAATGTTGTTAAATAATTTTATAGTAAAATATATAATTTTTAATTTCAAGAAAGGACTGACAAATAAAAATAAAAATAAATGAAAATAAAATTACTATTAGTCTTAATCTTGGTCACCAAAAGAATTGGAATAAATTTTGGTAGAACGTGATTCTTCTTTACTCATAGAATATTTTTTTTATTGGATATTACATATTCAATGTTTCTCTTGTTACTTTGACACCTCATTAGATTTTTTAAAAAGAAAAAAACAAAATATTTAAAATGCCATTAAATTTGAATAAAAGAAAAATCAAAAGCTATATATAATTTATACATGTAAAGAATTTTTATACTTTCATTACAACAACTAACTCATTAAATATATTTAATTTTTACCATAGTTATATATCAAATTATGTCTATAAATAATTATAATATGCTGATAATATAATATTTTTTACTAAAGTACATAACATTAAACTTAAATTATATTTGTATTTTAATTTAATTATTTGCTAATTTGCATAGATCTATTCGATATCTTTGAGAATTGAGCGCTTGGTAGAACGTTTGAATTAGTCTTGATTTCCTAGAAAGCATGCAATACGGGACAAGTTTGAGGAAACCAACTTTACTTTCTCCTCACACCTTTCAATTCATGATAAAAAAAAATACTGCATCACATCTCAAACCCATAATGCACTAGTTTATTGTGGAATCTTATTAGTTCCAATAATATTTTAAAATTAATCGACTCTTATTAGTTTTTAGTGTAAAATAGTTGTAGGTTGACAATAATGTATATTTGGATTTCTTTCATTTTCGTAAAATAGTTATCTTTGATATTAATTCAAAATGAATTAAATATAAGTTTTAATAGATATAATTATAAGAAGTGTTGTTCTATTTTTTTTTTCAGTGGCCTTATAATTGGTAAATGTCACTATTGTTGAACTTGAACTATGCTGTATATATTTTCATTAAGTTTTAATACATAATTAGATCTCTTCGACTCTTTATAAAAGTGGAAAAAATATATTTGCTAAAAAGTATTTTTTTTTTATGGCAATGACACCGAGCTTAACCACGTCAATATAATGTTTTACTTATAAAAAAATATCGACAACATATATTTTGTCAATATGATGCTTTAATTTGGGATGCAACCTTTTTTTCTTAATATTTTGATGTCGTTTCCTTATTTAATACCGGTTGATGTACAAAAAGTTCACACATTTAAATAAAAAGTATTTAATACATATTAACATATACATACAAATATATACTATATAATTATTTTTTCTTTTAACTTTTTCTTTTGTGTGTGTAAATATTGTGTTCAAAGTCATTAACCCAACCACAATATTGTTTAGAGGGTTTTTCAAAAATAAATTCAATGGTTTTAAAATGTGATTTTATTTTGTTAGTTACAAATATAATGGATTTGACTATCTAAAGAAAAAACAAATAAACCATCAATTTAATTCTTAAATTATTATTATCTCATTAATTTAGTCTTTAAAATATATAAAAATAATAAATAATTTTTAAAGTATATAAAATCTATTAATTTATTTCTTAAAGTATAGAAATATATCATTTTAATTCTTAATATTTTAATGATATAGACTAAATTTATAAATTTTATATACTTTAAAAACTAGTTATTATATTCACATAGATTAAATATTAAATCGGGGAGAAAAAGTGATAGTTTAAGATAAAATTAACGGATTATTTAAAGAAAAGTGTTCCCACCAAACTGTAAGTAACTGCTATTACCAATTTATAAAATATAGCTAACTAGGTTCAATTTCTTTTTGAATCATATAGTTAGGTTCATGATACACGTAATTACTTAATTAGGATAAAGATTGATATATTTTATTAATTAATTGAGTACTAAGATTTAGTGTTAGTTGCGAGTGCTGAAAACACAAAAGCACGTGTTGAGAAACGAGAATGAAAGTGGAAAGCACACGATTTAGAATGATGTTAACCACAAGACGTGCAATTGAGTGTTGGGGTCATTTACAATTTATTTATGTGTGTTATTTAATCGTGAAAGTTTAGTAAAGTTCTATCTTCCCAAAATTCAATAATGCGTGTATTATAGGTGAAACTATTTCCATGGTTTCACACAATGTGTTGAAACTAGAGAAACCCAATTAGCTATAAAGTATGGTAACTTTTAAATGGTTAAGTATCCGTAACAATTACTTATCCAGTATTTGTAAATAAAATAAATGATTTTTCTATATATTATTATAGCTGAATATAATTTTTTATTTTTTTTTTAATTTTATTATAATTTTTATTAAATTGAACGATTTAATTCTGTTAATTAAATTATATTAAAAAAAATTGTTTTTTTTATTGACCATAGCCAATTATCCATGGGTTTCAATTAGAAAAATTGCTTATCAGAAAAATTAATCTAATGTACACAATGTTGAGTGAGTAGGTCGTTGACACCATCCTAATTACTGTTTTCATTTCAAAATATGATTCAGTTTGAAAATTTCACATGAATTATAAATAAATAAATTGTTGAAAACCTCATTTTTGTGTGGATATATATCAATAAATTCAATTCAAAATTTAAATTCAAATCAAAATAATTAAATTGAAAAAATTAAATAATTAAATATTAAATACCATACTCAAGCAAAAGTATATAATAAAGGAGTGTTGAATAACAAAAACTGGAGGTGTAGATAACACACTCCTTTGAGAAATAAAGTTATAAGCAGTGAGACAGGCCCAATTTGATTTGTGGGGTCCACGTTGGACAATGATGTTTGAAGATCTTTTTTGTGATAGAAACCAAACCAAAACAGAAGAATAGAAAGATCACAATGTGCAACAACAACAACAACAACACTAGACAATTGAGAAATCATGGTACTAGGAGCAGCATCACCTCTTCTACTTCACTGTTCTTATCCTCCCATTCATAGGTAACTAACTAAACTCTCTCTCTCTCTCTCTTTTCTTTTCATTTCCATTATCAATTATTGTTGGTGTTATTTTGGTCATCAATCCTAAGGAGCTGTTTACTTTTACAAAAATATTTAATGTTTTTATTTCTTAAAATTTGTATTAATTTTACTCTTAACTTGGGTGAACAATTGTCTATGTTTTCATTATTTTCGGAAATACATATTCATAAAGTAGCATTACATTATTTCATGAATATGATTTATTTCAAATCTCTCTCATCTGTGTAAAATGAACACACATTTTAGGATATAAAAACCGGAAATGTTTTTGGAAATTTAAGGACCTGAGCTTTTGTCTTTTTACTCCTTTAGTGTTCATCATTTGTAAATGCTATACATATAAACTTTTTTGCTAATAAGATACTTAATCTATGATTTATTGAACTGTTGTGAATGATATCTTTTTTTTTTTTTTTTTAGTTTTTTATACTTTTTGTTGTTGTGCAAATAGGATGACATTTTGTATGCAGACAATATAGGGGAGTTTCAGGAAAAACACAATTGAAGTGCTCACTGGATCTTCCAAGTAAGATTCTGAGTAAGCATGTCTTATCTGGTCTTGCTGCTTCCTTGATATTTATGTCTCCAACTAATCAGGTTTGTATTGTATTCCACAACTCAACAATGTTACTATTTCACATTTCAGATTTTAGTTATAGTGGTGCTTAATCATTTTCTATGATTCCAAAATATAATGGACGTTGCTAGAGAGAAAGTCACCAATTATTGTAGTTTGTAATATTAGGTCAGGTGACATTATATTTTTCTGTGGATTTATTTCCTAGATAGATACTCTGTATAGTGGCGTTTACTTTACACAACTTAAGTTTTTTGTACTGGTACAAAATTATGGTCAGAAATTGAAGTTATGGTGGCAGGACAATTGAGCAAAGCACTCCAAATGGTCGGCCTCGAGGTAGAGCACTTGACTATGTTGTCGGTTGGCTGGACACATGATAGTCAGAGTGAATTTCATAAAAACAGGAGAGGTAAGAGGTTATCCAAAATAAGAGAAGAGTGTTACAATATGATATTGTGGCGATTGCATAAGACACAGAGTGGTGGGCATGTATACCAATACATCCTAAGAATAGTGGTTGCAGTAGTGGTGCCGAAATAGCGCCGTGGGCCGTGCCGGAAACAATCAACCATTTGTGTATCAGCACACAAATTTTTAGTAGTGAACCTTATACCTGGCCACTTTTTATTATTCAGTCTTTAATTTTGACCATATTGAAGTTCTGATAGAGGCTGGATGTTGCCATGGAAATCCAGCAAATTGATAATGTTTTGGATTGATAAGAATTTTAGTAAATATATGTCGATATGAGTATGAGGTGTTTTAATTTTTTACCATTTTATTTCATCAACAGTCTGTGGCAGCAGATTTATCTCATCAACATAATATATGCCAGCTTGCCAGTGCCAGTGATAATGCAGTGAAGTTACCATTTGAGAACGACTCCAATGAAAATCTAATGATGATGAGAGGTATGACAGCCAATAATTTCGACCCGGTCAGATATTCAGGAAGATGGTTTGAAGTTGCTTCACTCAAACGTGGTTTTGCTGGACAAGGCCAAGAAGACTGTCATTGCACTCAGGCAGGTGAATGCTAAAATATATACGACTCTCAATATATAGGAACATATTTATTTATTAGAAAGAAAGGACTGCATTTAGGGTGAGGCATAGACAAATCCTAGAGCTTCTTGTTGTATATGGAACCATATGTGGAAAATTATGTCATTAATTATAATATTCTAGTGCTTCTTGGAGATAAGCTGTGTTACTTACTTTGTTTGTTGAAAAGTACTCTC
This sequence comes from Cicer pinnatifidum, assembly GCA_037974775.1. Lineage (NCBI taxonomy): Eukaryota > Viridiplantae > Streptophyta > Magnoliopsida > Fabales > Fabaceae > Cicer > Cicer pinnatifidum. The sequence continues at coordinate 56,863,573 of JBBPBR010000008.1, forward strand.
CCTTAAAAACAATCTATCAAGGGGAAGAACCTAGTACTCAAGTAGCAATGTAGCATACCATATTGGTCAATGTTAGACTATCCGAGTCTCTATCGTAGAATTGCCTATAAGAGCCGACGTTCCATCGGCTACACTCTGCAACCTTTCTAGCCAGCCCTTCTGTAGATAGCCCTTTCTGATAAGCACCGAGTCACTTAGACATTCCACCGATCATCCTATACTATTCGATGTGATAGAATCTATTTTTTGCCATCCTTAAACTTCTTGATATTAATTTACATATATTAACGACATTTCAGGGTGTGTATACATTTGATAAGGAGGCCCCAGCTATCCAAGTTGATACTTTTTGTGTTCATGGAGGCCCTAATGGATTTATAACTGGCATTAGGGGAAGGGTTCAATGTCTTTCACAACAAGATTTAGAGAAAAATGAGACACAGCTTGAGATGCAGGAGATGATCAGAGAAAAATGCTATCTCCGCTTTCCCACATTGCCATTCATTCCCAAAGAGCCTTATGATGTGATTGCTACTGATTATGACAATTTTGCTCTTGTTTCTGGAGCTAAAGACACAAGTTTTGTTCAGGTATGAATAAGTATATAGCTATACTTTTTAGCACTTGATCATGTGTTAGGCAAGAATTCTAAATCTAGTTATTTAACTTCATATAAAAGAATTCTTCTAAATTTTAATTGATGATATCGATTAGTTATCATGTGTTAGGCAACCATTCTAAGAGTCTATTTGGAAGAGTTTATAGAAATGGCTTATGACATAAGTCTGTTTCTATAAAAAAAATTCTTCTAAATTTTAATTGATGACATCGATTATTTATTGGGATTTTGGAAGAATTCTTCTATCAAACATTATCACTTAAACACTTACGGTATTGTTTGAGAGAGCTTATATAAACAACTTATGACATGTTCATAAGTTGTTTTCAACTTATTTTCATTAGCTCTTTATGATAGTTTATCAAAACAACTTATACTTTATATGAAAGTAATTTGACTTCATTTTGTCTTTTGTTATAGAAATAACTTATACATAAACACTTATAGGATACGCTATAAACGTTTAATTAAGTTGTTTATCCAAACATGACCTAACTCTCTGTTGCATCAACATTCAACGGTTCTTTAATTAATAACTGTCAATTAGCAAGGGAGTATTTGAATCTGTTTTTACATTTAGTGTTGAATCTTGTCGTCATAATTTTGATGTTCGTGAAAGAGTTGATGAACTTGACAATTTGCTGTTGTAGTAATCCGTGTTAACGTGTATATTATGACATTTATTCACAATTAGAATTCATTCTCCCTTGATAAATATAACAGATATACTCAAGGACACCTAACCCTGGACCTGACTTTATAGAGAAATACAAAGCTTACTTGGCAAATTATGGATATGATCCAAGCAAAATTAAAGATACACCTCAAGATTGTGAAGTAATGTCCAATAGTCAGTTGACAGCTATGATGTCTATGTCAGGGATGCAGCAGGCACTAACAAACCAGTTTCCTGATCTAGAATTGAAGGGCTCTATTGCATTTAATCCCTTGACAAGTGTATTTGACACTTTGAAGAAGCTTGTTGAGCTTTATTTTAAGTAGTAACTGATAACTTTAGCTCAATTAAGTTCCATAATATTCTGTGTTAAAATATTTTACTAATTATGCCTTCTTGTATGTAAAATAATGATATTTGATAGCAGCCTTTTTATAACAGGTGAAGTATAAACTGCTCATATATGGCATCTTATAAGATACTAGAGAAGTGAAAAAGATACTAGATTTACATATAGGGAGAGAAATAAAAGAAAAAGAAAAATACTCTATTTGTTGCCCCTTTGTAAATGCACTTATAAGATGCTTTTTCAATTTTAAAAAATTTAAAATTGAAGAACCATATCATAGAATTATACTATTAATATATACAAATATCTAATTATCATCTAAGTATTATTGTGTCAACTTTTTTAAGTGAAAAAAGTTTAGCAATTTACTGTGATTTAGAGAAAACTTTAAGGTTCAGAAAGTATATTTGTTTACATATGATTTAAAAGTGAAAATCTTACATGACAGCGAAGATAAACCCATCATTTTGTGAAATATGAGCCTAATGTTTACCAATCGGACAAACCTTTATTAACTTCATTATTTCAAACTTTAAAATATGCCATTGAGAACACGATCAAAAAAGTTCATAGTACTTCAAAAATATAACAACAAATGATTGAAAATAACAGTTAAGTTGTAACTATCATCCACTTATTACAAAACATGTCTAAAAAGTAAAAAGCATATCTAAGAAGCAATCAACACATTCACACAATCATTATTCATCTTGAATTTATTTGAGCAATCCACTTACAAGTTCCAAGTTGTCCTCATCTATTCCTATAATTGATTAAAAGTTCCTCATTGGGATTAAATGTAGCTAAGAAAGAATGGTATGCTATATATCCTTAAAAGTCACAATATGGATAAAATAGTATGGCCTATTTGTGAATGAGAAAGGGCACTCCTAATAAACTTTTGATTATTATTATGAATTTAGTTCATATACATTTTCAGTGTAATTTTTTTACATTGTTAGTCAATTATAACAGTTAGATCATTAATGATATTTAACTTTTACTATAACTATCTCTATAATCATATTTATTAATAATTGTTATATACTGCCAGTGTAAAACCTTTTTATAGTATATGACTATTAAACTATATTATTATTAGGATAGTTTTTCAACTTGTGATGTGAAGTGGATCCAAGAAGTTAAAGTACAATACAAGTGAATGAATTACCCGTGAGTGACTCCACAACAAAGGCCGTGATGAGGGGCCCCCAAGCAGTTGCATTTTGAAGAGAGTAAGAATTAATCATATGCTCCTTAAACTTGCTTCAACCCTTTTGGGTACTAAAGTAAGGCAGCACCAATAAATTTTTACAGACAATAGTAAAATAAATAGAAGAAATATCATAATCAGGTTAAGGATTGGTTTGTTGGCCTGTGGATATTTATATAGGCACGTCTATCATTTGAGCTAACTTTTGGAATGGAATCCAAATACATGTAACGTAATGTCATGATCAGGTTAAGGATGACATTGGAGAATTGAACTCAGAATCTACACTAGAAGTGATAATGAGTATTGAAGTCTCACACTATCAAAGTATACATGTGTTTTGTCACCTCTTCATTAGAGTTTATTTTAGGAGTGAGATCCAAGTATATTTAACATAATCAAATGAGTTTTTCAAATAAAACCAACACTTTGTGTATGTTTATACTAGCTGTAAATTTATAAAGACTTTTTCGTAAAGGAGAAGTTCATTTAAGTTAGAAGCTAGTTAAAAAGGGTCACACAGAAAATATTTTAAATCATGATTCAGATAGATAGCATATTAATACAAATGCAAAACAAAAGTTGAGTGTAATCCACCTTGGTTTTTGTCTAATTTCAGAATCACAGTTCAATTGATTGATATATATAGATTTCGTAAATGATGGTCTATCTTTTAATCTTTACACACTTCCCCCTATATAACTAAATTACAAAATAGATAAAGCCAACTGAAATATAACCATTCATACTTCCCCAAACCTGAAAAAGTACTCTTTCATTACCGAATTAGCAACTTAGCATGCCAATACTTGCCAATTAAGACACTAAATACAAAACCAGCTTACTTAAAAAGCCAATTAAAGAGATCTTCCTATTTTACCTTTCACATGAATCCCATTAAAGCCACTCACACTCACAAATAGTCCCAAACAAAGATTTGGATTGTGTGCAGTCAAAATCTTGTGTAGCATGCAGTCAGCTACATCGGTCGCCGTTGATTCAATATCAGACGGTCCAAATTTCATTGCAAATTTTGTTTTTTTTAAAATCCAAAATACAAGTTTGAAATCTAGACCGTTTGATCTTGATCCAACAGCTACCGATGTGGCTGACTGTGATTACACAGGATTTGTGACTGCATACAACCTGAAGCCCCAAACAATGAGCTAGCATGTACCTAGGAATATGATGTAACTTAAAAAGTAGTTAAAAAGGGTAGTTTAGTAGTTAGAAATCTGAGTGTTTTAACTACAAGCACATGAATGCAGTGACCATAATGTCATCAACCAATTTCCTAATTACACAAACTTTATGCCATGCATTTCATATACAGAACATAAGATGAAGAATTCTTGTGAAAGCAAAAAAATGCCCCAAAGTCTCTGCATTTTCCCCACTAGAACAAAACCACAAACACCCCTTCTTAAAAGAGAAGATTTAGTAGCTCCCTCCTCATTACCAACCAAAGAAAGCATGCATAAATCAACTATCCTTGACAAAAGTGACACAAAAGAGATGGCTGAATTTCCTCCAATAGAAATAGGCACCCGAGGCACAGTGGCATCCTTGATAATGCAGGAAATTGATTACTTCAGCCGGATTGAATCAAATTCCCAAGACAGGTCACAGAGGAGCAAGTCTCAAATCACAGATGTAAGTTCTTCCATTAGCTCAAATTCAAGAAGCCCAATTGTATCCGCAGTCGAAAGTACGAAGAAAAAGCGAGTAAGTAGCAAGCTGTTACCAAGTATGTGCTCTCTGGTTGATGTATCGGACAATGGTAGGCCAAACGGAACCTCGGCTTTCAGTTACAGAAACCTGAGGTCCGACACGAAAAGTTTTCAGCTTTAGATAATGCTCTCAGAGAGCTTTGAGAAACCGAGCTTCTTAAGACGACTTGTTAAAGGAGTAGTCCAAGCCTTTTCTGCATTGCCACATTTTATATCCACAACTTCAACAATGTTAGTTTTCTTTTTATCATTTTTCTCTCTGATAGGAGTTCTTTCCACTGAAAAATTATCAGCAGAACCTAGCATTGGTATTCTATGAGTATTATTCCTACTACTATTAGCTTTTGTTTTCTGCGATATAACATGGCTTCTATGGTTTGTATTTTTACTACTTCCACTTCCACTAGCTTCATCTGATGATTTTCTTGGTTGTAATCTTTTCGAGGTTGCACTTGTACCGGTATTACTACTACAGGGAACAGAAACAGGAAGTGTTCTAGGTTTAGTAGTTCTTGAAGATACCTTCTGTTTGTGTGATACAGAAGAGTTTTGATCCAATTCTCTTGTCATTAAGGAACTGATTGTTCCAGTGGTTCCTAGCTTGATGGATCCTCCTTTTCCCTTCATACCTTCAAGTGTTTGAGCCATTTTATTATATCCTAATTATCTCAAATTAATGATCCAAATATTCTAGTCTTTGATATGGATATGATATTCCTAGCAGATTTATTCAGTTATCTGTTGAACATTAGTGTCTCACTATGATTTGAAATGTAAACTAATAAATAAATTTCTTAGAAAACTAATTGGTAGTTTAGTCTATTAAATCATGATTGAAATAATGAGATAGTGGAGGGAATCACTAGAGCCACCAACAAAGAAACATAGCTCCAACTCCAAGATCAATTCAGCAAGATCAGAACAGCAACTCTGAAATATAATCCATAATAGTAATCCCCAATTAGCTTCAAGACATTTTATGGAAACAAAACAAGGGAACATGTTTTCTAGGAAAGACCAAAAAAGGGTGCAGAAATGAAAAACAAAACTTGATTCGAGCTGGATAATTAGTAAAATCAACGGGTCTCTGAAGGTGTAACCCAAATGTCAGATTTGGGACACCAAATGAGTATAGGTTTTAATCACTGGTGCTAACAAATTTCAACTCTCCCTAACAAACTAAACGCTAACACTTGTCTATTAAAAAAAATTAAATTGTAAAATCAATGCAAGCCAACTAGTTTAAACATGTTAGTGTTAATCATGATATCTCAGCAAAATTGGTATAATACAATAAAGTATAGGTTATGAAACAACAACAAAACATCATAATTTTAGGTTGAGCTAAAAACTGGCCACCAAATCAAAATGGCTAGGGTAAAGCAGAATCAAATCCAAAACAGTATCCACATTAACAAAAGAATCACCAAATTTGACAATTGAAAAAAACACATAGAAACTTACAAAAACAAAGTTTGAACAACAACAGAAAAATGGAAAAAGGAATTAACTTTGAATTCAACAGAATTGTCCTTCAAATTAATTCATAAAGTATTAAACTACACTGTTATAATAGAAAAAGAAACACATTTTAGATCCATAAAGAAAAAAGTTAAAATATATTTTGGGTATCTTACTCTGACAACATGGTCATGGCTTCCACATGTTTTGAAATTGCAGATTTGAAACTGATCCAACACACGAAGCAACTATTTTTTATGTGCAAAAATTATGAAATTTTTGGCAAATTGGTTTTTGTGTATATTGTAGAAAATCATGGAGTATCTAATCTACAAAAGGCATAGATTATTTATGTCTCATTTTAGAAAGCGTGCGGATCCACTTTCATTGATTTGACTTTTACTCCCAAATCATTGTGGTAGCAAGGAAAATTTGAAAAATTAGTAATAAATATTTCCACCAAATATTACTTATTGTTATTGCCTCTAAATAAATTCATTATCATGAATAATAAAATGATAGGTGGATACATTTTTATTTATATTTAAGTCGGATTGGAATATTTGGTTTTTTAAATTATTTTAGAGAAAATAATTTTATATTATCAATGCATTTTTATTATACTCTTACTTTTATATAAATTCAAAAAAATGAATATTATAGTAATGGAAATATTATCGTCAAGCTAAAGTAAAATATCCCATATAATATTTTTTTACATTAAATTCAAGTTGTTTTTATAAAAATAAAAGATATAATTGTCGAGATGAAGGGAAGATATTGAAATAAGTTACTAACTAAATACATTATTATTTTTTCAAATGTGGTCCTAATTAATTACTATTAATTTGAAGGAGTATTTAAACCATTGAGTTTCAGTTTCAACAATAATAAGAGTGCATAAAGTCCGGAAATGACGGTGGTCATAGTTGGCTATAAACCAGCCACGGTTGAGTCGGTGACAATGGATCATATCTGCCCTGCTTTCTTTTTCTTTTGTAATAAATTATTTCCGTCGAAAATTGCACTCGGATTGTGTCAGATATTATACATCCTCTCAAATCAAAGTATATTAAACAAAAATAATAAATGTCTTTCTTTACAAGAAAAAAAGTTAGTAATGCTACTTTTTAACATATTTTTCTTTTATTTTTAATCAAATAAAGATGCATAAGACTTATATCACCTAATAAATGTTGATATAATTATACAGTATGCTATGTTTTAAATATAAATCGAAAATTTCACAGTTATATGGTGTTTGTTTTTCATTTCATTTATAAATAAAAAAAAAAAAGGGATTGCGTGAGCTAGGCAAATTATTTTCAACTTTATTATTATTTTTTTTATAGAATTGTTTTCAACTTAATCATCAATGAGGTTGAATTTCAGGTTTATTTTTATTTTTTTAATAATTATAATTAAAAAGTTGATTAATTAATTAACAGATTAGTGTTAGATTGTGATCAATCAGCATTAATAGTATCTGATCATTGATAACACAACAAAGTTTTTGTCTACTTCAGCTTAAAAATAACATGAGATTAAATTAAAAGTAATTAATTACAAGATCAAATAAAAAGAAAATGGTGGACCAAATTTTAAATGAGCCCAAAAGCAGCAAAGTGAGTGTGACTAACAACAACTCCAAGAGTTTTTAAATGAGGCTGACAAAAGTAGGCCATCCTTTTTATTGGGTCAAAAAGTATACCCACTAAGATGGTCATATTCTGCAATGGGACCCAATACGATCACAGTGTGTCCTTAAATCAAAAATAAAATAGAGTACAATATTTTTTTAATCTAATGAGTATGTTTAAAGATTAGTAACACTGCCTATATAGTGAAATGGGTTTCAATAAACTCTTCTAAACACTCAAAGAAGATATCATTTTTCTGCCCTAGATTCCTAAAATTGTAACCTAAACAATCACTAGTTACTGATCATATATATGTATATGCAAAGTGCTGCAAAATATTTTACAAAAAAATACAAGTTTTTCAAGCTAGCTCATATTTATATACTTTGCATCAAACAAAAAGACCATATTGGTACATGATGCAAGGCATGAAAAATAGGTACACATTAAAAAAAAGAAGTAAAAACCCTGCCATCTAAAGCAGTAAAAAGCTGAGGCCATTGGTTCTAGCTTTTTTCTTCCTCCTAAGTTAAAAGTGATATGCTTTAGTATTGCCAAAACACCACAATGGAACAACTCCAAGGGCATTCCAAATCCTCTATAAAAATCAAGCATATAGTACTATTTAAGGCATTGATTTTGCCTTTAATAATAGAAGCACCTTGTGATTAATGGAACCATGCAGCCAAAAAGCTATGTGAATGAGTGAAAGTCCCCAAAAAACCAGTCATGTAGTAACTATTTTGCAGAGTACCAATTTTGAGCACACTTGGCATCAACTGAGAGATCAACTTTAAGAATGTTCTTGCCGTAGAAGGGTTTCGACATGCAATCTACAACTATGGATTTTGCAACTTCAGCTGACTCCGTTGGTCCTTCCAATATGACTTCATCATGAACCTGTTTCGTCACATTCAAAAAGCTTAGTAACAGGTAACAAGATAGTTTGTGAATAGGTATCCGAAAACAACAACAACCACAATCTTATCCTACTAAGTACGATCGACCACATGAATCAAAAGAACTATAATGTTATGCCACAATCACATCATATCTCTATCCAGCTTATCAATCTTTAGATCTTTCTTAATAGTTTCTCTTATAATTTTTCTAGGTCTTCTTCTACCTCTATCAATTTAACTACCATCCATTAGATCTACCATCCTTACTATAAAATCTACAGGTCTCTTCTCCACATGCCCAAACCATTTAAGCTCTCTTTTCTCTTGAATGATACACCATATACACGTGCACACGCAAACACCAGTAAAAGTGAGCAAGAAAATTGAGAGAGAAATTAGGGCATGAAATTACCTGTAGAAGTAACTTCCACCCTAGCTCCTTCAATTGTTTATTATTGGAAATTTGAATCATGGCGCACATGGCAACATCAGCTGCACTACCCTGTTCCATTTTACAAAATTAGAAATCCATAGAGAAAGGTCTGTGTATGCAGGAAGGAATGAGTAACAAACTAATGGCATCTCAACTAAAAGCAGTCCATATATTTTTACATTGATTTTGCTTGTTTTTTTAAGCAGTACATATATTTTTTGCATTTTCTTTACATACAAAGATATGCTAATACCAATGGAATACAAATCAATTTCCACATGCTATGAAATTCAATAGGCACAATATACAAAACAGAAATAATTAACCCAACCAAGAATTTTAAGGAATGAGATTCTTGATAGGAAAGTCAACTGTCAAGACTATTATTACATAATGCGCAATTGTGAGGTTAATACAATACAATTAAACGGTAATATTTTATTCAAAGCTCTACTTGAACTATCATTTTGATATAAAATTTGGATTATGGTACCTTTACAAGTGGGTTTTGAAAACATTATTTCAGTATTCATTGTTTTCTTAAAAGGGATCATTTCCAAACAAATGTCACTGATTATATTGTAGACCTACTCTAATAAGAATTAGTTAGTTTCTCTTTTGGTTTGATCTTTGATGAACAAATTACACGTTAGATTCACCATAATGTGATTGTCAAACTTGAGAGTGTAGTTATAGTCTGATAGGGAAGGGGATACATTATTGCTCTATTCGAAAGAAATAAGGACCTGCACTGGAGTATTGATAGCAGCTCGCTCGATGTGACCTTTCTGGTAGGTATTAGCTTGGGCCATCAAAGGGAACCGCCGGCATCGCCCTAGCAATGTGTAGACACAATATAACTCACGAGCTTCTTTTTTACGCTCCTCTTGCCATTTCAAAACTTCTTGTCTGTCGTTGTACCAAAGGTCAACTGTTTTCTTAGCTTCTTTTACGGAAACCTGAAAGAAAAAAACACGTGAACTTTTCTTGACAACGAAATAGTAAATCGTGGACACGTGTCAGCTGTAAAAACCTCTCATAAATATAATATGTAATATAATTCGGCGTACCCTCCAATCCTTAGATAGCCCCACTGGAGTTTTCCCGTATGCAATTGAAAAGTTAAGCATTTTAGCTTTTCTTCTTTCAGAACCAAATGCATCCTAAATGGAGGGAGGAAAATACAAAAAGTGATTACCAAATTATGGAAAAGAATTTTGCAATGGTAAACTGACAAAGCAAGCTTCCGTATCTTGTGGGCAGGAATACTTTTCCCATTTCGGAGTACCGCTCCTGAACAGTATCTGATACGTGTCTGACACAAATACTTCTCCCATTTGGTAGTATCCAAGATTCATATAAGACAATATACCTTCAATAGAGGAACTGGGGGTTTATCTTCACCAGGCTGAGGATGCCACTCAAGAAGCACTTCCTTTTTCTCAACTGCTTCACGAATATATGGGTACATATTCATTGCAGTCCTTGAATGGAAATCTCCACCAGCTTTAAAAGCTTCCATCATGCTCTTACAGTTAGCAAGATGTGCCAGAATCCTAAGTTCCAGCTGTAATAACAATACATATAACACTGTTCACAAAATGAAATTTCTAGAAACATTACAAATATATAGATACACAAGATGAACTTACTAACCTGTCCATAATCAGCAACTATAAGAGACTTCCCAGGTGCGGCGATGAATGCTTGACGGATTTTGTATCGATCTTTTTCCAAAGCAGGTTGATTCTAATTCATGAATTGTTATGTATTAGATTAAGTCTCTATCCTTTTGAAATCTTATGACACCAAGAGGAAGGTCAATGAACAAATGAGTAGTTCTAAAAAATAATTCAGGTTCACAACTACCACCATTAAAATGAAATATTCTAATCAAATTTTTGGAGAAAAATTTCAATGTATCATGCAAATTAGATTAACCTGCAGATTTGGCCTTCTAGCTGACAAGCGTCCTGTCTCCGTGTTGATATTTAAGGAGCAATGAACACGGTTATCCTTTCCTGATATATTATGTCCCTGACGGACATAAAGAAACTAAGAAGTTAACGTAGAACAGGTATAAAGAAATTCAGAGTTAAAAAAAAGACATAATAAATCAAAACTTTAATACATAAGTGATGGCACAAGGAACAATCACATGTCTTTTTGTTTAGAAAAAAATGAGTTCATCCTTGTGATAAGGGAAGAATATAGAAAAACAAATAAACTAAATCCACAAATGATAATAAAATTTAATAGAACCTTGCACAAGAAGATATAGACAGAAACTTGAAGTCTCAGAAGTATTCTATATCTTAAATATTTCAATATTGTGGAACAACAAATACTTCTAGATAATAAAAAATAACATCAACATCACATATTTAAGAATAAATATGCCCTTAGTAAAAAAAATAGATAAACAAGAAAATATCATCAGTTTCTTATGGACAATGTATATGGAAGTTTATCGCACTAGTATCAACATAAAATACTTGATCAAACCAAAGGCCTTAAAACAAGATCAACCAACTCCAAATGGAAGACACCTTCACGAATTCTAGATGCACGTGGTTACTGCTAAAATATTTGATTGATTCTATTTATTTTCACTACAAGGGACTGGAAAGATTCAAGCTCTATTATTAAGAATTTAAGACAGTTATAAGTTATAACAATAATAACAAAATAGACCAAAAATACGGACAATTAGAAATGTACCTGCAGAGGTAGGATGAAGTTTGAAATCAAAGAGTTGATTGAACTGACTTCACATAAAGCGGCAATTGCATGGCAAGCTTCTCTCCCTTCTTTCTCTGTTGGAAAAGCAGCAAAGGCTGTTCCATATGCAGAGTTATCAATTTTCGAAACTGCAACATGACTTTGAGAAGAATTTCCTTGTTCATCGTCAAGATCCAAGTTGTCGGTGAAGTCAAAATCAGAAGAAATATTTCCAGCCAGGATCTTTAAAGCATCACCGCTAACTGACGGCCAACCACTTGCCGTGTACATCTCTGTCTCCAGTTTATAACCTAGGCTCGTCACCTTCATATCACGGAATTTTTTGGGAACCTTCTTGCCTTCTTCAATCACTTCATCAACATTGGGAATTTTGAATATTCTCTCAGTTGGAAGTGCTAGATTGGAGTCTTTTCTGCAATTAGAATAAGACAGGTAAGTATGTATGAATGAAAGCTGTACTTCCATCAATATTCTTCGGTTACTTGGTCATATATAAAAAAAATTGTGACCTTTTCTCCTTCATGACCTCAATCAACAAACACACAAATATCAAAATATGTCCCAACATAACATTCATTAATGCATTAAAATTACAATAATCTGACGGTTTATGTGATAAATATTTGCGGCTTTAACTAACAAATCATCATTTTTTTAAAGATTGAACCAAGTAGTCCACATAAGATTAAAAATAAATGCACCTGTTCACAGTACCCCCAAAAAGCAGCTGACGCAACTGTAAATCGCTTCCGACATTCATATACTTGGCATCGGGACAATACCTACATGCCCATTTCCGGAATCTATCAACAGCAATCTCTTGCTCTGCTTTTGCAACCTTTTCTATGCCTTCGAGATATGCCCGATCAACTAGCATTCCCTCAGATTCCATTAGGACTAGAATCTCCCCAAATGGCCGCCAATATTCATTGTAGAAATCATACATGGTTTTCCCAGAAACCGGTACACCATTGAATTTCCAAGGCATGTCTGAAAGATAGCTCTTCAGGCTCTCATACAGCTTCAAAGTGCTTTTAGCATCTAAAGCAGAATAACAAATCCAAGGTATACGCTCGTCTCTCTGTAGTTCTTCAACAGGAGCCATGGTAATCGTTTTACCCTCAGTTCCATCTTTTTTCAGCTTTTTCTTACTGAATATAGCTTTCATTGACACCTTACCAATCAAATCCTTTTCACAGTCCAACGGAGCCCTGGACATGACCCTTCTGTCACCTGTTAGTCCTTCAAGCGAATAACCCCCGTCCAATTGTCTCGATGAATCCCATAATCGTGCCATGTGCATTGTATCAGCATGAAAACCAGATACTTTGAATCCATAGTTCTCTATAACATGACAGTCAAAGCTATAATTATGCCAGACCTACAGAATGCACCATTGACTCAGTTATTTCAAACATTATTTGTAATCCCAATTCATATCATATGAAGAAGAAAGAAATGTTCACCTTTTTGATGGAAGGGTCACTGAAAAATTCAGCAAACTTTTCTAGAATCTCTTTGCCTCCACCATCAAGAACATCTACCCAGATACAGGATTTTCCACCTCCAAAATCAGCTTCTGGACCACAATAAATGCTGAAGCATGTTATCTCCCCATGATCGACAGGAGTTTCTTGTTTGACATCTATCTTGGCTACCTTTGAAGAGAATGAAATCAGCAGATAATATATGATCGTCATTTATACAAATTAGTTGAACTCATTATCGACGTACGCATACACACATGTGCATACAAGAGAGAGAAGAAAAAATCTAGCTATGCACACCAGTAATAATGGAAAATTCATACATAACACATGTGAAAACAGTCAAAATAATTATACCTCGGTATCACATGCATAAATAAGATGCCGGTATTTTACTGTAAGCATCTTAACAACCTCCTCTGCAAGTGGAATATTATCAACCACCAGGATATCTTCATAGATTCTACCGAGTCTGTCCCGAAGTTTTGACTGGTCAGTATGACGTGCCTTTCTAGTAACTGTTGCATCAGTCGAATCCTTTGCAGTTTTCTCCGAAACGTCATCACCATTTACTCTAGTAATTTTCTCTTTACTGATCTCCAATGCAGATTCATTAAACTGATGGACCACAGTTTCAGAATCCGTAAGCCTCTTTGAATTGTTTAATACACAATATTTAACAGAAGGTGGCACATGTTCACCATGATCCTGCAGTACAAGATTTCTAACCCCATCTGAAGAAAAACCTTGTATCTGACCAACCGAAGAAAATCTATTAGATACATGAGAACCATCACTTCTTCTCTCAAATTTGCTTTCGCCATTCATTTCCTTCTTACCTTCAGCTAACTTATTTTTCGCTATAGTCCATCCTCTATTATCACCACCAGACAATTTCCTTTCCGCAGCAGTTGCGGAAAGTTCAGGATTGCAAGGAGCCACACCCACCTTCCTAACTTGTGTTTCATTCGAATGTGAATTATTCATCTCTTCCTCCTCTGTCATTTCCTCCAACATGCTACTTGATGCATTTGAAAACTTCATAAATGTAATGCGAACCGGATTCTTATATGAAAAATCATGTTTATATCCAGTGTCGTTGTATTTATTTAACCCCACAGATGTCCACTTTGGACTCCATAAATCTGCTCTAACACAATTACTATGCCCAATGCTATTTCGAAGGCCTTTGCTAGCAATCTGAATTGCCTTGATTTTTCTCCTGCAGTTACATCATAAAGTGTAAATAAAGGCGCCAATCAATGATATGCATAAGCATATTATTATGCTACAATGCACCAGCTTAGAAAATACTCCACCTGTAACTGTGTTTATGGGGTAAAATAATACAGGCTTTCATATTTACAAGATATAACAATAAAATTTGAGAAAATAGTACATGCACTTAAACTAAAGTCCAATGAGACTCGAGTATTTTTCCATATCACTCCACCTTTTGTAACTAAATTTTAAAATTAGTAGTACGACATTGTAAAATGAAGGACTCGCATCAGATGTCATTGTAAAACTAATTTACAATGAGAGTGTATATCAACTCCCTCCAGCCTTAAACATTCAAGGTCCGAGGGAGTATCAAACAAATAAAAAATTTCCACTATCCATGAAATAGTTTGTCTAGGTATTTCCAAATTAACAATAATTAATCCTAGATAGCATCCCTAATAACATGTTTTACACTATTTTTTTTCACATGCTTTGGTAGTTACTAGTTACATTACATGAGGTGAAAAATTTGAAACAGAATACTTAAATATTCAAATTCTAAAACGAGTGAAGAAACAAAACAACTAGCCACTAAAACACATTAAAGTCAGCATTATGTTCAAGACAAAAAAAAAAAAAAAAAAAAAAAAAAAAAAAAAAAAAAAAAAAAACATCAGCATGTTCCTTAGCTTAATGACTAACGCGAAGAAAAATATTGACTTTTTTATAATAAAAATAAAAAAGAGGCAATAAAGAAAAGATAGAAAATTTGGAGTTAACAAAGAATTTGAAAAGAGGAGCAAGGAAAGTTGAAGAGCGAGTATAAAAAGGGGAAGAAGTGAGAGTAAACCTGTGTGGAGTTAGGGAAACGAGGGAGGAACATGAAGAGAGTGAGAGAGATAAAGGGCGTGAGAGACGGCAGCATAAGGGGCAATATGGTCTTAACGCAGTGGCCTGAGAAGAAGCCTCCATTGTTGTTGCGTCTTCTGCAACTCTAATGGCTTCTTCTATATTCTATCAGGAACCCGTCTGCTACTTATATATTTTATGGCCGAATAATCTTGGCCATTATTAATTTATATTTTTTTTGTGAACTACTAGTATAAATTTATATTTAAATCCACCAAAAAATTAATTCATATCTCAAATCATTCTTTTGACAGAGTTTAAATACGGTAATATATTAAGTAATGAGTTTAATTTTATATAATAAAAATTATATATTACTAATAATTATATTGACAAAGAAAAAAATTTAAAATTTTTATAATTATTGTTGAAAAAATATAACAAATGCGGCTGTGAAACAACCTAAAAAAATAATACTTTAAAATTTATATAATTAATTTTTTAAAATTTTAAAAAATAAAATTATATTTAAATTTATTTTTATTTTTATTTTTATTCTCTTTTCTTATTATTCCAAATACTTGTTAGAATTACCAGTATTATTATTACTATTATATGGTTCTCGTCTAACATTGTAACTATGGAAGGGCAAAAAGATTATACTGTGTCTTTTTGCGAACTTTTTAGACGAAATTTGAATGTAACATCGCTTCAAAAAACAATTTTGA
>JBBPBR010000008.1:56879689-56889784 GCA_037974775.1 Cicer pinnatifidum
TAGTGGAGAAAAAAATAAAATAAAATAAAAATTATTTTAAATATATATTGTGTTTGTGAAGATGAATTTTAGAGGATGAAAATAAGATTTTTTTTTTTAAAAAAAAAGTGAATAATAAATTTACTTTTTTTATTTTTATAAAACAAATGATTTCATATGTTTTGTAATATTTAACGTCGCATCAAATAAAATAATATTTATGTCCAATTTTAAACATATATTATTTCTTGTTGAAACCCTTCATTTGTATATAGGAGCTAATGTTAACTTAATTGAGAGAGATTTTACTTCCCCTCCATCATTTCGTTTAAAAAATTAAATCAAACAATTAAAGTTTAAACTAATCCCTCAACTAACAACGTAGGTTAAATCTAACTAAAATTTAAATATGTCGAATCTATTGTAACAAGTTTTATTGAAGAACCTCAGTGAATAGGAAATTATAAACTAGATAGCAATCTTAATTATTTCTATTATCAAAGTCTAATACTACTACTACTAAAAAAACAAACATTGAACATGAAAAAAATATGGTAATTGTCTTGATCTTCAAATGACACCTAGTGGCAACACAATGAAATGTGATAGAATGATTCACAAAACTTATAGAACCTCTAGTCTTTCATATGATGATTTGTCAACTGCATTCTCCATGCTCATCACAAGTTTCATTTGAATGTTTTTGTTTACCAACTTGTACATGTCTCTTTGATAAAACTCCAAGAGCTGTAACTACATCACCAATCAAAGGTCGAGCATTACCATCCTCCAATAGACACATTGCTGCAATTGCTAGTGCTTGGAATAAACCCCTCATTGGGTAGTTTCCTTTTAACAATGGATCAACTATTGATGTATATTTTCTTTTGTTTTTTAGTAATGGTAGTGCCTGAAATAAGAAAATGTCATCAATGTCATTGATCCAACATTTGTTGGGCTTACTCCTAAGAAAACATTTGGGCTTGTTGGTTAGGCAGGCCCAAAGTCTTTTTGGTGCAAAAGGAAAAAAAAAATACTTTTAACTTTCTATATTTAGAAAACTACAATCTCATTGGTAAGTACATACTTGGAAGACAAAAAAAAATGTATTTTTGTCAGGAACTACACTTCAGACAAAAAAAAACTGTGTTTTCTTCTGGATAGGTACTTCTAAATAAAATGTATATGAGTGTGAGAAAATAAGCTCTAAAAAAATGGGGTTAAGACAACTAAAAGTCTTAATTTATTATATCCATAAAAAATAAAAAATAAAACATGCTCTTAGTTTTGACTATAATGAAAAAATTCACACATGATGCAGAAAACTATATAAAAAATTCTCTCTATATCTAACTTTAAATAAAATGTCTCTTAAAGTATGTTTTAGGCCTGATGCACCATTGAACTAAGTTTTGTTGGTGAAATAGTAAACATTTGAGTATTAACATTTGATTAAATTATAAAACCTTATATTTTTATGCCACAAAAATGTTATGCTTTTGGCACATAAAAAAAATGTTACAAGACAAAAATCAAATTCACATAGAAAATAAAAAAGTTATATGACATACCCAAGTGACTAAGTTTTGCTCTTCAGATGGTCTTGAATAATCAAGCACTCTTCTCCCTGTGATCATCTCTAGAAACACTACTCCAAAGCTATAAACATCTGACCTTGTAGTCAATTTACCTGTTGAAGCATACTCAGGTGCACAATAGCCATAAGTTCCCATCACTCTAGTCGACACATGCGTTTTATCGCCTGTCGGGCCAAGCTTTGCAAGGCCAAAATCAGATAGTTTTGGATTGAAACTTTCGTCTAATAGTATGTTTGATGCTTTGAAATCGCGATATATCACCGGTGGATTTGCTTCTGCATGTAAGTATTCAAGTCCTTTTGCAGCACCTTCTGCAATTCTCATTCTAGTATTCCAGTCCAAAGGCTTTCCCCCAGAAGGTAACTCTAACAATCATTTTACTTTTATTATTGGTCAGATAACATTTAACAATAATAACATCTTTACAAAATAACACTATGGTTATGTTTTAATTTGATCTTCCATAAAAAATTTATGTACTTAGAATCTTCAAGTTACAAAAATATGCTTTATTTTGTGAGCAATCAACATTATGATATCATATGGTTATATTTCTACTATACATAGGTTACTCATAACATTTATACAAATTTGATACTTGAATTGGATGTACTATTTAAGAATTGAAGCCATGAAGACATTGTGGAAGAAATGCATTTACTTACCAAAAAGGTGATCTTCTAAAGAACCATTGACCATGTACTCATATACCAAAATCCTTTGATCACCTTCAGAACAATACCCTACTAAATTGACAAGGTTAGAGTGATGCAAGAAACTCAAAATCAAAACCTCTGCAAGAAATTCCCTGCTTCCTTGAAATCCATCTCTATTAAGTTTCTTTACGGCAACAACCTACATGTAACACAGCATTTACAAATTTTCTTACAACCTTAATAATGTACTTTTTTTTTAGCAGTTACACTAATATTTAAATGGATTTAATTTATATACACTGTCAGTGTAAATAAATTTACATAGTCAATTGCAACTCTTAAATAAATAGATATGTTTGACTTTTACCATAACTACCTACAAAGTCATGTCAATGAATGATTGTAATGTGTTGATAATGTAAGTTTTTTTACGTTACTATGCACGATACTTAAACTCATTTAATAAATCATAGTTTAAAGTAATAGTATACCTTATTATCTAGGCTTTTAATGCGTCCTTTGTATACTCTCCCAAATCCTCCTTCACCAACCATGTTGCTGTTGTGAAAATTCTTAGTTGCAACACATAGTTCATGGAAAGAAAATATCTTAGAAGTAATATTTCCATTTCCAGGTTTTCTGACTTCTTCCTCTAAGTACTTCCTTTTGCCACTATCTACAATATAAAGGTTGTGAGTTTTAAACATTAGCATTTATCCTTGAGAGAAAGTAAAGGGAGTGAAAAATAACACATCTTTATAGTTAAAACTGAAAATAAAATTAAGGTTAAATTTTTTTTTTTAGTTTTTATGGCATTTAAAATTTATTTTTAGTCTTTATAAATTTTTTCTTTAATTTTTTTTTTTTGCAATGTTTTTCTTCAATAGTTTTAGACGCGGTAAAATCAAAATAAATTATCCAACTTTACTTATACATTTTATGTATTATGATAGAAGTCTTTGAAAAAAAATGAGTTAAATTTTTTATTTTTTAGGCTTAGAAATAATCTTTGATTAAAATTTTCTATTTTTTTATAATGAAAAATGTTTATAATATTTTAAACATACTTATATAAATTAATTTAAAATTTCAGAAGACGCACATGATTTAACTCAACACAAGAATTAGAATTGTTAACTGAAAATATTGTGACTGTTAAAAGTTGAAAAACATTTGTTGTTACAATTAAAAACAAAATTTTATAAAAACTAAAAATATATTTAATCCTAAAAATAAAATAAAATAAATTCTTTATAAAATCAAATTGGCTCTAAGTGTTTCAAAGGGAAGGTTGACAATTAAGGGAGACTACTATTGAGGTAGAAAGTAATGGACCATTAGCTTAATAATCAAGTAGTTGAAAGTAATTATTTTTAGTTAAAGTTAGAATGAATTTAAAGTACTTAAATTTCAAAAATAATTATTAATTAGATTTTACCTACCTCTCAATAATATATTGAATCACTAAGGGTTCTTACCACTATAAACCATGGATTAAACAAATAAATCATTACCTAATTACATTAAGATAGGACAATGATAAGATCAAGATATAAAATTTAAAGACCAAAGGTGAAGCTCCTCAAACATGATGCTAAAAGATGAATGTGCACTTGGTGGCACAATGGTCAAAGTTTTCATTGTATTTTAACCATTTCATTAAGAAATTGAGACAAAAATACATATATTAAAAAAGTGAAGCACTTGACTTCAACTTGAGCATTCTTGTGGCTTTCATAATTAAGACTAACAAAGTTGATGAAACCTATTCTAAATATGCTGACATTACATGGAAAACAACAATGATCTCTAGACATTAACATGAAAGATTTACATCTGAAAACATAAAACAATAAAAAATAAAATAATGGTACAATGAGAAAGATTTACATTGAAAAGGATAGAAAAATTACCAGATTTAAAACAAATGTCACGATTGTTCTTGATGTTCTTCTTTGATGAGTTCTTGTTGTTCTTCTCTTGTGGTGATGTACAACATGAAAAGAAACTCATTTTCCACACTTAAATATTTGATTTGACCAAACCCACATTTAAAATATTGCAAAGTTCTTGCATTAGCTTTTCAAAATCAATACCTTATAGCATGTAGACATTAAGCTATGTTAGATTAAGGTAACAATTGGACACTCATAAGTTTGGTTATGAAAATTTAAATGTTTTAAATTCAAACCTTGGCCCTTCAAAATCAAAATGATCCTATGAGTTTTGGCTTCAAAAGTTTCATTGTTCTTCAAAGGCCATTGTTAGGAGAATAAATGATGACTTTGTCAAACCAAACATACTAATTAAAAAATAACCGTTAGGGAGTAATTGTTGTTTAATGTGATTGTGCAAAGTTTCTCAATATAGGATTTTAGAAAGTGGTTAATTTTTCTTAGGATCCACTTTATCATGCCAACAAACAGGAGGAGCACTCTTTTATGGATTCATGAATAAATAAGTAATGACAACTATTAATTTTACATGGACCATATTTAACGTTGGGTCCTTCCCATCTACCTCAATTATGTTCTATTTCATTAAGGGGCGTACCTAATTTTACCTATCCTTAATTATTTTTTTTCTGCTTTTGCTAATTAAAAAAATCTATGCTTTATTTTTCTTTGGACAAATCTTGGTACTTCGTAATTAATTAAACGGATAATTTATTAGCAACAAAAATTAAATTCTGAGTCTTCATCATATGATGAACGTCTCAACTCAATCCATTGACTACACCTTCAAGAAAAAAACAAAACAAAAGAAAATACATATTTTAAACATTTAATGACCATTTAAATAATTTTTTTTCTTCTTGTTCTACAATAATATATCTATTTGATTACTTCACATAAATTATGATTATTTCACATAGATTAAATGAATGTTTGATTTGACGTTGATGTATAGGTTTCTCTTGTTTCAAGGTGGATGGAATACATAAACTATCTCTCGTAGCTTCTGTTTTATTTCATGTTTAACAAATTTCTCTCCTAAACTCAAATATGTTATACAAAAAGTATATAAATAAAAGATATTGAATTAGTTGTATACCAAAAGAAAATATATTGAGTTAGTAAATATGTTTATAGTATTAGTTAGATGTATAATTAGAATATATAATTCATATCACCTAAGTGACAATTATTTTATGATATTTTTTAAAAATAGGTCAATTATTTAGGATGAAAGGAATATTCTATAAATAGTGGATATATTAAATTATTTTTTCCATTTGAATTTGAAAATAATCAAAATATTCTAATGACATATTTAATGATCAAGATAAGAGACACTCATATAAATTATTATATAATGTCTTAATTCAATATTTAATAAACTAATATTATATAATAAATTAATATTAAATTTTATCATAACCTAGGTCTCCTTTTAAAATTTATATTATGATTAGGAATGGAATTAAAATCAATAGAATAAGATAAAAAAAAATAATTTACACAATTATCTTTATAAAATATAAAAAATAAAAATATAATAAAAAGTAAAATAATAAATTTTAAAATTAAATTTTAAAATAAAAATAAAATATTTTATAATTAATGTTAAAAAATATGTGGAATTTTATCACAACGGTAATTTTATCATTTTATATGATATAATAAATTAAAAATCTATTGAAGTTAGAATATTTAAGAATAAAGTTATTGTTCAAAATCATAAAAATAGGAATATTAATTTAATTTTTTAAATAAATATAATTTTATTTTAAAAATAATTTCATGAATTACTAGTGTCAATAAATTTTTTAAATATAAATAATTATACTACTTATTTAATTTTTTTGTTTTTTAATTATTTATAAATTTAAAAGTATTATAAGTTAATTTAAACAAAAATCAAGAACTTATAATTTTTGTGTGAAATAAACCAATAACTTTGATTATTTCTCTAAACTTTTTTAAAAATCCTTGCTTTAATCTCCCTCTATTCATCGATCAATCTCAAAAATCTCCTTCACCAAGAGGTTGCAGGATTCTTGTTCAGGTACGAATCATTTGCTTCGTAACAATTACTCCCCTTAATTTTTAATTTCAATAATACCAAAACTAATTCAGAAAGGTTTCACGATTTAGGGTTTCCACAATCGCGTCGCCGTTTCAATCGTGCAGGTATAATCTCTTTTCTGTTCTGAAATTGTTGTCTTGATTGCTTCTAGCTTCATCGGTTCATTCAATGTTTCTATTGTTTTTGTCTTGATTTTAATTTTTTTCTCATTTCTGAAATTGCTGTATTGTCATTTTAACTATCACTCATGTGCACAACTAAATGTATACGTTCATATATTTACATTATATCTTATTGATTCAAGTGTTAGTAGCTCTTAGATGCTCGCTTCAAAGCACTATTGCTTCATGTTCTAATGCATTATAAATTTTAATTGTTGCAATGCTGTTGTCTTGTTTTTTTTAGAGAAAGAGTAGTAGATAAAGGAAGATAATTTAATTCCTTTAGGAAACCATATTGTACATGCTGAAAGAATAAACAAATGTTCATAATTTTAGTTCTGTGTAGTAGGAAGTACTGCTAAACTTTGATGATAATGTCAATGGAACATATACCGAAAGTAATGGAACATATACTGATATATGCATGGAAGTCAAAGGTTGAAGAAAGAATATATTTGTTGCTTCTTGGCTTGCTCTAATGTTTCAAGAATTTAAGTTGTTTCTCCAATGTTGTTTTTGCTCTGTATGTGTTACTGTGTCTATATTTTTAACATAATCTCAGTAGTATAGAAGGAAGCATTGGGAACAATTGCTAACAACGTTTTGTTTGATCTGAAACAGTTGATCCAGATTCTCAATGGGGAAAAATGACTTTCTCACACCTAAGGCAATTGCCAACAGAATTAAAGCAAAAGGACTGCAGAAACTTCGGTGGTATTGTCAGATGTGCCAGAAGCAGTGTCGTGATGAGAATGGGTTTAAATGCCACTGCATGAGTGAAGGACATCAGCGTCAAATGCAAATTTTTGGACAAAATCCAACCCGCATAATTGAGGGCTATACCGAAGAGTTTGAGACAACTTTTCTTGAGCATATGAAGCGCAGCCATCGTTTCAGCCGTGTGGCTGCAACTGTAGTTTATAATGAATACATAAATGATAGAAACCACGTTCACATGAACTCCACACAGTGGGCTACACTTACTGAGTTTGTTAAGCACTTGGGTCGAACTGGAAAGTGTAAGGTTGAAGAAACACCCAAGGGATGGTTCATTACATACATAGATAGAGATTCAGAAACACTTTTCAAGGAGAGGATGAAGAATAAGAGAGTCAAGGCAGATTTGGTAGATGAAGAAAAGCAAGAGAAGGAGATCATGAAACAGATTGAAAGGGCTGAGCAATTGGTGCAGCTATCTAATCCCGAGTCTGATCAACCGTCACAGGTTGAGCCTCCGAGGGAGCTAAATGTAGAAGATGGAGTTAAGATAGGATTTTCTCTTGGGTCATCTGCTAGACCTATGACCAAGGAAAAAGGTGAGGCATCGGTGATGGTTTTTGATGAGGTTGAGGAAGAGAAATATGAGGAAAGGAATCCTAGAAACAATCTGAAGAGGAAAGAAAGTGGTGGTGGAAAATCAACATTGGAAGAAATGATCAGGGAGGAAGAGAGGAAAAAGGAAAAAATAAACAGGAAGGATTATTGGTTGCATGAGGGAATTGTTGTTAAGGTTATGAGCAAAGTGTTGGCAGAGAAAGGGTACTACAAGCAAAAGGGTGTTGTGAGAAAGGTGATTGACAAGTATGTAGGGGAAATAGAAATGCTAGAAAGCAAGCATGTGCTAAGAGTTGATCAGGAAGAGCTTGAAACTGTGATTCCACAGGTTGGGGGCCGCGTAAAAGTAGTTAATGGGGCATATCGTGGATCACTTGCAAAGCTTCTGGGGGTGGATACAGATCATTTTTGTGCTAAGGTGCAGATAGAAAAAGGACCCTATGATGGCAGGGTACTAAAAGCCGTGGAATATGAGGACATTTGTAAAGCAGCTTAATGAGTATGACTGGAATTTTGATTTAGTGATTCTGTTTAGTTGCAGGAGTTGGAAAGCTTGTTGTTATGTATTACGCTGAAGCTCTAGACTCTAATGTCATCTTTGTAGCAGAAAAGGATAGTGACTTTGAGTACTATAGTAACATGTTGAGTGAATTTAGTAATCAGCTTTTCTGAAATTTACTGTTGAACACAAACTAGAGTTCTTATTTTTGTCAAAAAAATTTAGAAGTGGTGATCAGTGCTCTTTTTATTTTGACTGAATAACCCGTGTTCTTGTAATTTTAAGTGTTGAATTTAATTATTAGATGTATGGCTTACATCTATTTTAACTGTTACACATTTTTGTATCTAAAGGCTTAAACTTTAAAAACTTGTGTTCATGTTTGAATATCAGATGCAGTTTTTTCTAACACAAATATAAAACTCTTCCACAAGCTCGTCAAATACACAGAAAATTGGTTCGGGAAAATAAGATTGTAATCCATTTATTCATTAAGTAAATAAGCATTTTGAAAAACTTAGTTGAAAAAACTTTTGTACAGAAACAGATAATTGATTCAGAAAAGGAAAAACACTAACATAAGTGAAAAGAGAAATAGAAAATTGAGTCAGAAAAAAAAGACAAAAAATAATTGCTTTTATCAGAGCCTGGTTTCGATCCAGGGACCTGTGGGTTATGGGCCCACCACGCTTCCGCTGCGCCACTCTGATCTGTTGAACAATTAATTCCAAATATCTATATGTACTTATCTATGGTATTTGTCTTTGGCTATAATATTTCTTCTGACTAAATATTTGGCAATAACAATAATAATCCAATAGAAACGATTCATATTTAACAAAGCTGAAGTAACAAACGTCAACACTTGGAATAATCGCGTATCATCATCAAACATTAGGTATATTCGTGTATCATCATTAACCATAAAATAATTTTAAAACTAAAAAATTATAATAACGAAATGACATTTATCTCACAAAAATGTTGACAGTTAAACTAAATCTTACAAAATTTTAAGAACTAAACTGAGATACTTTTAAATTCTAAAACATAAAAAAATTTAAACTATATTTACAAAAATAGTAAATTCATAACTTTATTTCAACGGATAGAAATTGAAGATTCTTGAGTTTAAGATGATAAATTTCGTACCAAACCATTTTGGATTATTTGGATTGGTATATTAACTTGATTGGGTTAATCTATATACATAAACACGCTACTAAATGTAACAACAATTAAAGCAAAAGAAGAAAAGCAAGGAAGGAATGGAAAAAGATAATGAAAGTGTTAAGAGTATTTTGGATTTTGTGAAAATCGCGGCGTGAACTTAAATTTTGCCAGAAAAGTTCAATTTTTAGTTTTGTAAATTATAGGGACCATGCATTTGAGAAGTGAAAATTATGTTACCATAGTGGATCCAAATCTAAGCTCAATCAAGTGAATCTAAAGACAGGTTCAATCAAGTAACATCACTCTTGGTAGAAGGTTGCAAATATATATATATATATATTTTTTTTTTTTATAAAAAATAAGGGTGCCAAATATTTATCACTATATTATTAATTTAGATTATTATACAAAGATGATGTAAACGTTTTACACAAACTTTTAATTGCATTTTATAATGATATCACTATTATATTATTTTCTTAAACATATTTTCAAGTTTTACATAGTTTAATCACATTTTATAATTATATCACTTTGTTACACTGTTTTTAAAACATATTATCAAATATTTATATAGTTATTTATAAATAAATGTACGTGATAGACAACTTAAATATTTGTGCAACAATAATAAAATATTTATATAGTTATTTATGAATAGATGT